>CAMXCT020000873.1:98741-201172 GCA_947184155.2 Cladocopium goreaui | reverse complement strand
GGTACTGCTGCTGTAGCATGGAAAATGAGCTTATAGCTCTGATTTGAAAGATTTCAAAATGCAGCCGCGAGGCAAGAAAAAACACACCCCAGAACCCAACCCCAGATCCGAAACCCAACCCCAATTAGGCGGAAAAAATCTTATATAATATATATTTGGATTTAACGAACAAACATGGGATGGGAATGCCAAAAAACTTTTAGAGATAGCCTCAATCAAACATAGCAATGGACCTCAATTCCCCTGTTTAGTTTGATTTTCCCATTAAAACCTCCATATATTCATATTTAGATAGGATTTCCTATCATTTTCCCACATGGTTCCTATGATTTCCCGTTGTTTGGTTGGTGGATTTTCCGGTGGGTTTTTCCAGCTATGATACCGAGGTGCTTTCCCATCCCAGCAGAGGTGGAGCAATGTCTCAAGCAGTGCCTTGGTGGATGGAAAACATGATGGAAAACGCCATGGAAAATGCCCTATTTATAGATTTTATAGATGATGTTTAGCTAAAGATGGTGATCTAGATTCGACCTTTTCACGAAGTTAGGCTCATTTTTTGACTAATAGACGGGCTGATAGCCCTGGATAACCAAGAGGTAAATGATGATCAATGGGTATAAATGGTATGGCATACCAAACGAGTCCCTCTATTTTTCCAAAAGGACATTGTTGATGATGGCATAATCTCATCCCCCCTTCATATTAGACACCCCGCACAATCTCAGCCCCCCTTCATATTAGACACCCCCTATAGTAAATGGTCCCAGTCATGTAAATTCCCTACTAAAGCATGGTATTTACTATTGGGGGGAAACGATTAAGGGCGTTAAGGGATATACCAACCAATAAGATTGGGATACCCTCGGGTAATTTGTTGCAGTTTGCGAAATGGAAAATCACCGTTTCTTTTAGCTCCGTAAATCATCGAACTAATAGGAAATTTTTGTCTATAGCTATGTTAGTTCACTGTAAATTAATACCTCCTATGTCAATGTAATATCCCGTACAGTAGTAGAATTTGGATGAATTTGGTACATTGGGTATGCAGCAATGGTTTTCAACGAGTTCTTAACGCCACTGATAGCAACCCGTTCAAAGATAGAAGAGCAACCTACTAAAGTGCTGGTGGATTGAAGATTGCGATTGGAACTGGGAATATCTTATGTTTGTATGGAATAACTAATATGCATATAGGAACTGAAGACTGTTTTTCCATCCGAACTTTCACGATCTTTCACGTTGAGATCCAGTTCCCCCGAGGCAGCGAACGCTCGAGGGCTTGAAGAACGTCCCCGCCGGACAGGACGATTGGGGGAGCCTGGAGGATTATCGAGGATGATCCGCCAAGTGGCCCCCTCAATAATATCAGGCTTCCTAAGCCTTTTTGCTGGTGGTGGTGGTGGTGGTGGTTGTGGTTGTTGTGGTTGTTGTGGTTGTTGTGGTTGTTGTGGTTGTTGTGGTTGTTGTGGTTGTTGTTGTTGTTGTTGTTGTTGGTTCATAAGCATCGAAATGAGCCCTCCTTACTGATGGGGTATTGGGGAGGTTGGTCGTATCCGCATGAATTAGTGGGTACGCTGATTGGCCTGTGGCTCTTAGGGGGTGCCGCACGTCAATGCCCTCGAGTCAAAAGGGAACACTGGAAAGAAATGAAGAGTGAGAGAGTTCACCGTGCACTGTGCAAACTTGTTTGTCTTTGGGATGTCAAAATCAGCGTACAAGATTCTAATTGATTCTACGGCCCATACCCATTTTTCCGAAATCCTGGGGGCATCGAGCATATCGAGCCCTGGAAGCTTCAAGGCCATCAGGCAGTGACCCGAGAGCCGGGTGCCAGGAGTATCCAATGCACGACTCCTACTGCGTGCGATGCTGTCTTTGGAGACCTCGAAATGTATCACTCCTCAGGGGGAAGGAAATGCTGTAGGGAAGCAGGTGGTACTGGACCTGCTACACGCAGGAGCCTAAGTGGCCTATCTGCAAAAAGTGGAGAAAAACATAGAAAAAGCACCGGCAAAAATATGAGCGGTTAATCAGCAAGATTGATTGGGGCTACGAGCATGAATGGGTTGGAATCTTTAGGCAACAGATGATGCAAGTCGCACAGCATAGACATGGGACTTGCTCTAGGTAGAGAAGAGTGTGATTTATTCCAAGACCACTGGAATACAACCAACGGAAGAGGTGCCGGGTATCCCCGAACAATGAACCAAGAAGCAAAAATTTCAAAGTGAACCTCATTCCATCAAAGGAAAAAAAATTAACCTCATTACATCATTGTCCAATCATGTTCGACTTGGTTCCGGTTTCCAACAGATATTCTGGGAGGTGTGGCACAACCCTCCCCCATGGCTGAGGCGGGGAAAGTTCATCACTGCAACGTTTGTCAGCGCTGTGTGGGGAGCCATGAGGATGTGGTACGAGTGGTGCGATTGGTGGAGGGGTACTCCTCAAAATCCATGGAATCCCAAGACTGGGGTCTAGAAGATCATTGTTGTTTGATTCCATGAGAATTAGATCATGATAGTTTTCAGGGTCCTTTTCCTGTACAGTTCGATGCGGCATGCATTTGGATGCATTTGGCTTCAAGATATTTTCACACTGCAGCCCGTGATCGTTATTTGTGCATGGGCACACGGCTGCAGTCTTTGGCCTCCCTTTTGGCCACAGCTCCCACTGACGCGTTTGGCTCTCCAGGGCACCACCAGTAGGGCCAGTAGGAACCCATAGGAAGCCTTTAACCGAGGACGCTTTGAGCGCTTCAAGTGAACGTAACCACTGAGAATGTCTCAGTGGGGTACTTCAGGGCTGTTCTTCACCAGAATTCCTATGAATTCCTGAGCTCTGATCTGCACTCAGGGTACCATATCATGATGTCATACCTAGAAATTCGGATCAGCTGGACATCCCATTTGTACATCATCCACCTGGCCCCAACCTCCCCTTGAGGTTGTAGGTTTCGATCATCACTGCGGAGTCTTCGGAAGATGCCACTTGGGGCGCAAGCAGCGCTCATTTTCCAGCCATGTTTCTCCCCAGAGAGGGTGCATCAACATATCCATCACATAAGCGGCAACTATTCATCAAATAAGCATGCATATCATATATATATATAATTATATATATATATAATTGGCCACACATATATATATATATAATTATATAACAATCAAATAAACGCTACAGTATCCTCCGTTAAATCATGTTAAATCTAACATAGCCCCCAGGAAAATGGCCATGTTTAAGAGGTAAATCATCCAGCCATGGGCAATTTCCATGGCTGGAAAAACCGGTGCTTGGAGGATCATCCCAGTAAGTGGAGGATTCAGCAGGTTCCATTCAATGTCTTACCCTCTGATAAACTAACATAGCTATGGAAAATCACCATTTTTAATGGAAAAACTCACTATTTCAATGGCCATTTTCAATAGCTTTTTGTATGTTTACCAGAGGGTATCCCAAACGTTGTCCCAGTGGCTTCTAACCCCACGGTACGAAGCAGTGATCAACATCCTGGGATGATCCTCCAAGTGGTCCAAGTGGATATATAAGTGGATAAGTGGGCATCGAACCAGCCATGGATGTTGTGGTGCAGGCATTGTAAGGGCCAACATGCCCTGTTTCCTGGCCAACATTGGCGCGGGGGCCTGGCTGTGGCCGTCAAAAAACCGCCACCCGAGCGTTTTCCGCCCTAATTTTTGAGTCAAAATCTATATCCTGAATCAACCTCTGATTTTGTGAGGTCAAATAGCATTTTTTTTGAGACATGAGCTGTTTCTGGAAAGTTTGGTGTAGTGGTTGGAAACATGTTCGAAAACTCTTTTCATGGCCAAGTGTCTGAGTACTCAAGCATTGCGGTGGCGAACGGGAGGAAGCCCTTGCTGGTCACTCTGAGGGGACTCTCTCATGAATGTGCCATGAACAATTGATGATCTTAGCTGTTCAAGATAATTGGAATTGCAGCTACATGTCAATGGTTCATTGCTTTAGGCAGTGGTCGGCTACTGTATTATTATTATTATTGTTATTATTATTGTTATTATTATTGTTATTATTATTATTATTATTATATATATTATATTAATTTATATTATATTGTATTATGTTATGTTATATTATATTATATTATATTATGTTATATTATCTTATCTTATATTATATTATATTATGTATTATATATTATATATATTTTACTGGGTATACTGCAGTGATTTGAATTGCACTACGTGATTATCAGAAGGCGCAGTGCAAATTCTGGACCTCTTCTTCCAGTGGCTTCTGCGAAATGGCAGCCAGCCTTCAGTCGGATGATTTGTATCCCAACTTCAGGGGTTCGTTCCAAATTATATGTCTTTGATGATAGAAGAGAAGGGCATCGGGAAATATTATAATGATAATGATCATTATAAATGATGATGATTATACACAAACATATATATATATATAGATGATTATTATAGATGATTATTATCCAAATCATTTATATAGATGATTATGATAATGACCTGACCTTCCATATTTCATCTCTAAAAACTTCTCCCCTTTCCCGTTTCTCAAAGGGGTGTGAGGAGCACCTTTTGGAACTGACCAGTGCCGAAACCCGAAGCAATGCAGGCATGATGTTTGCCGGTATGGTCACTGCCATGCTCGCCCTAATGTCCTCTGGGGTCTGGGATGCCCAGTGATGGTGCCCAGGTGAAGTTTAATATGGACGCCCCCCCGATTTGATGAGGTCTAGAAACTGATTTCCTTCTTGAGCCCCAGCAATTGTTGTTAAATTCGTGGAATTTCAGGGGAGTGTACCTTTTTCAGATCAACAAAATGGTGTCCGTTACTGCAACTGTACAATTCCATGAGCCGAACATCGAAGATTGGTATGCAACGGTTGGCTCGAGGTCTGATTGGTTTCATTTGTGATCTGTGCGTTTCCTCCTTCAGCGGAAGAAGCAACTCAACATAGCTCAACGATGAGAAGTCAGCCTACATATTTGGATAGATTCACAGGGAAATCACAAGTCGGTCCGCAATTGCCGCAGGCCCCAGCTTTTAGGTTGGTCATTCACCTGCTCACATGGTGGTTCTATAATTCATTTTGTTGTTGAAATGTCCAACTCTTGGTTCCTCTTGGTGGTTAGGTCCCAATGTTTCGTTTTCTTCGGGCAAAGTCATCTGAAATCACCGTTTTCATGGGATTTCTGTGTCAGTGATCCCTCAGGCAGTGGCAGAACAGGAAGGCATGTGAGGCCCGGGCACAGGAGTCATCAAGCATGGCAATTGAAAATCACCTATAAATTAAAAAAAGGACGAAGACTACCTATCAATGGGGCACTTTTCATTGCCATGTTTCATTACCAGAGTGTTTAACTACTTGAAAACATAGTAACCTCAAAAAAATAGGGTTTGGATGGGTTTGGAACACGAGTTTCCTGTTGAAATATGCTTTTCATTGTTTTTCTTTTTTTCGTCTTCGGTTTCTCTGTTGCAGGGTGTGCACGGCCCGGCCATAGTTAGCTAAATTAGTTTCTAATTCTAACAACTAGAGGTCATGGGGGTTATATCTATAGTTAATGGGGATTCTAAACCAGCTTATAACTGGGAATGGTACCACCCTGGATGAATTTGAACAGCCAACGGTGGGCCGCCGCGTGCCATGACAATGACACTGCCCTGGAAGGAATCGCATCAACGTGGGTACAGTACCCTGGGTAGTTGGTGTTTCCAACATGTTTGAACCTTTGCTTTCAGTCCTCCTCCTCTGATGATGATGATGATGATGCCGCTGCTGCTGCTGCTGATGATGATGATGATTATGACGATGATGATGATGCTGCTGCTGCTGACGACGACGGCTGCGACGAGGAGGAGGAGGAGGCGGAGGATGATGATGATGATGATGATGATGATGGGCATTGGCTTTCCGCATGCTTTCCGCATTTTTCTTGATCAGTCCTGGGAGGGGAACCCCCGACAGTACCCAGACATGATCGGACAGCTTTTGTTGACGAGGACTCGCATAGGCATAATCCCTTCCCCCTAATACTAAACCCACCCTCCCAAATAATAAACACCTCAGGTAGTTTTTATTATCAGGGGGGTATCTATTATTAGGGAACCAAAGTCCAAGTCATGCAATTAATTAAATAATGATATTATATATATATTTACTAATATATATATATATATACTAATATATATATATATATACTAATATATATATATATACTAATATATATATATACTAATATATATATATATTAATATATATATATTAATATATTAATATATATATATATATATATTGCCAAAAATTGGATTTCGAAGCGTGCCCAACTAATAGATTTCAACCCTCAATTAAAAAGTTTTTTTTTTCCCGATTTGAAAATCAATTAAATTTCCTTTTATAACGCAATTAAAATATTGCCAAAATTTGGACTTCGAAGCGGACCCTTTATTTTTAAATTGTCCCCAAAAGGGGATCAATTAAAAGTCAAATTGGCCAACCTGAAATTTTCCGAAATTAAAGATGGACCCTAGTTTTTATTATTCCCGAGAGCGCCTGCGAAGGGTTCTTCGTAAAAAAGCAGCCGTTATACTACATCTTCACACCTTCACATCTGCTGATCTACATCTTCACACCTTCACATCTGCAGATCTACATCTTCACACCCTCACACCTGCAGATCTAGATCTTCACACCTTCACACCCGCAGATCTAGATCTTCACACCTTCACACCTGCAGATCTAGACCTTCACACCTTCACACCTGCAGATCTACATCTTCACACCCTGACATCTGCAGATCTACATCTTCACACCCTCACATCTGCTGATCTACATCTTCACACCCCCTGACATCTGCAGATCTACATCTTCACACCTTCACACCTGCAGATCTAGATCTTCACACCTTCACACCTGCAGATCTAGATCTTCACACCTTCACACCTGCAAATCTAGATCTTCACACCCTCACATCTGCAGATTTACATCTTCACACCCTGACATCTGCAGATCTACATCTTCACACCCTCACATCTGCAGATCTACATCTTCACACCTTCACATCTGCAGATCTACCTGCAGATCTAGATCTTCACACCTTCACACCTGCAGATCTAGATCTTCACGCCCTCACATCTGCAGATCTACATCTTCACACCCTGACATCTGCAGATCTACATCTTCACACCCTCACATCTGCAGATCTACATCTTCACACCTTCACATCTGCAGATCTCCTCTCGCTCTTCTTTCTATTCTCTCTTAAGGCGGGGGCGGTGCCGCCGGAGCGCCACGAAACGCAACCCTTTCGCACGAAATGGACGTTGGACGTCAAAAACTGAGGAAAAATTGCGACTTTGAAGTGTCCCGCGCAACCCTTACGCACGAAATGGACGTTGGCCGTCAAAAACTGAGGAAAAATTGCGACTTTGAGTTGTCAATCGCAACCCTTACGCACGAAATGGACGTTGGACGTCAAAAACTGAGGAAAAATTGCGACTTTACTTTGTCAATCGCAACCCTTACACACGAAATGGACGTTGGACGTCAAAAACTGAGGAAAAATTGCGACTTTACTTTGTCAATCGCAACCCTTACGCACGAAATGGACGTTGGACGTCAAAAACTGAGGAAAAATTGCGACTTTGAGGTCAATCGCAACCCTTACGCACGAAATGGACGTTGGACGTCAAAAATTGAGGAAAAATTGCGATTTTACTTGGTCAATCGTAACCCTTTCGCACGAAATGGACGTTGGACGTCAAAAACTGAGGAAAAATTGCGATTTTACTTAGTTAATCGTAACCCTTTTGCACGAAATGGACCTTGGACGTCAAAAACTGAGGAAAAATTGCGATGGACGCTTTCGTTTGTGTAAAAGTGTCTGTGTGTAAAGGCGTCTGTGTGTAAAAGCGTTTGTGTGTGAAAGCGTGTCTGCGTGTGTAAAAAGCATCTGCGTGTAAAAGCGTCTGTGTGTAAAAGCGTCTGTGTGTAAACGCGTCTGTGTGTAAAAGCGTTTGTGTGTGAACGCGTCTGTGTGTAAAAGCGTTTGTGTGTGAAAGCGCGTGTGCGTGTGTAAAACGCATCTGCGCGTAAAAGCGTCTGTGTGTAAAAGCGTTTGTGTGTCAACGCGTCTGTGTGTAAAAGCGTTTGTGTGTGAAAGCGTGTGTGCGTGTGTAAAACGTATCTGCGTGTAAAAGCGTCTGCGTGTAGAAGCGTCTGTGTGTAAAACCGTCTGTGTGTAAAAGCTTTTGTGTGTAAAAGCGTCTGTGTGTAAAAGCGTCTGTGTGTAAAAGTGTTTGTGTGTAAAAGCGTCTGTGTGTAAAAGGGTCTGTGTGGAAAAGCGTCTGTGTCTGTGTGCAAAAGCGTCTGTGTGTAAAAGCGTTTGTGTGTGAAAGTATGTGCGCGTCTGTAAAAAGGCATCTGCATGTAAAAGCGTATGTGTGTAAAAGTGTCTGTGTATAAAAGCGTCTGTGTGTTAAAGTGTTTTTGTGTAAAAGTCTCTGTGTGGAAATGCGTCTGTGTGTGTGCATGAAAAACGTCTCTGTGTGAAAGCGTCTGTGCGTAAAAGTGTTTATGATAATGTGTAAAAGATTCTGTGTGTAAAAGCGTCTCTGTATAAAAGCTTCGCGTTTCTTCGCGTTCACGGAATGATGGTGCCGAGCCTTTTTCCGCAATGTGTGTGGGAATTACCATAATAAAATGAGATAGCACATGTCATTCGCAGACTCATGGTACCGAGCCTCCTGTGCACTTTTGTTGCTCACATTACATTTCTCCATGTTTTCTTTCTACCTCCCCCTTTCATTCTCTCTCTCTCTCTCTCTTGCTTTCTCTTTCTCTCTCTCTCTCTCTCTTTCTCTCTCTCTCTCTCTTTATCTCTGCCCCCTCTTTCTCTCTGTGGTTGCAAGACACATGTCATCTGATGCCCTTTACCAAATATTCTCTTCTTGATCAATCTTACTTTTTCACACCATATCTTTCCATAGCTCATATAAAATTCACCAACTATTCACCGACTATCTTTTACGACTACCATCCTCAGAGCTGCTTGAAAAACATCTTTTTCGCTCTCGGGCCAACCGTCGTCTAGTTTGGGGGGGTTAGTAATAGGGGGACGGGATTAGTGGCATGGGGAGAATAGTTTGAGTGAAATCAGATGGTCAATGGATTGGTGTTTCCGGGATCATCCCCAGAAATACCCCCCAGTTTTTCCCGCATCAAACATGGTGCCCTGTAGAAATCAAAGTCTGGAAGACGTGGTCAGCGATTTCAGGCTGTCTCAACAGCGCGGTGACGGAGGATTCCATGGATTGGTGGAGTGGGATGCTTTTTCAGACGAATTTGTGGACCCAACTGGGTTCCCAGAAGCAGGTCATATTTTTCAGATATCTCCAGATTGCTGACCTGGGCCCAGCGCTGCATTGCCACACCCCACCTCCAGTGGTGCTCGCAAGACCGGATTGCAGGGCTTTGCAGAATGCAACGCGTCCTGGTAGTCCGTCCTGCTACGATGACATGGTATCATGGCCCACGAAGTCAGTCAAGGGTCTCCAACAATCTCAGCTACTACATTCGCAGAGATGAATGCCATGCCTATGAAACATGGGCTGTGAGATTCTCGTTTTGCCGACGTTTGCATTCCAAATCCCCCAAGTTTTTGCCCCCAGGACAGGGCAGGTTTTTCATGTTTTTTTTAGTTTCCCCCGATTGGGACAGGATTTGCCACCCAATGGCCAGCTGAGGAATTTCATGGATTTTCATGGGATTTTCCCCAAAATTTCAGACCCTCACAGGCTGTTACTTCAAATTGACTCGAGGGGCGCAATGTACGTCTGAAGAATCTATCTAGCATGGACTTCCTGTGATGCACGCAGAATAGCAACATAGTCACTCTACTGTTTGACGTGGGGCATAGGGCATAGGGTTTCCCTTCTTCTACCGATGTACACTAATTGCCAGGCATGGCATGTAGTAATCAGATGTATATAATTAGTAATTCTACCAGATGTGAAGGTACGATCTGTCTTTTTCCAGGTCTTTACCGTAGTGGGTGAGATGAAATCTTGGTTGCATCCATGACCCTTCAAGACGGAGTGTAGCCGAAAACGTGCGCGTTTCACAGTGAGACAGTGCAGGGAAAGGGCGGATCTCACTCAATGCCTCGCAGCATTCATAGAAATATGATGAACTATGGGTGTGTCATGGTGTGTCTGAAAATGTCGTAACTAATTGTATGATATTATATGTTCCCCTGCACAAATGACAATTTTAATGGAGACACTGAGACACTTGTGTTTTTTTTTTTGCGGCCTTTTGTCAGATCCACCAATATAATAACAGATATAACAGGACAGCGTCAGATAGTAAACGGCATGTATATTGCAGGGTATCGCCTTCTTTTGTCAAGACAGGCACATTGTTTTACATTCACTGCCTGTTACTGTTCCACATCTAGAATCTACAGATCAAAGAAAGACCTGGCCGCTGATCACATAGCCTGAACATGAAGACTTACAAAGACTTCCACTGGCCCAGATAGACCCGCAGATTTGCACACCGTAGAAATAATTCGATGGCTCATGAACCTGAACGTGATAAACAAATGAAAAAAGCACTTGTTTTCCAAGAATTGTTGGGACCCTAAAGGTGAGCTAGGACTATGCAGCTGTCAGCTCATTTCGCTTTCGCCCCAATGCTTTCAGGCACATGGTAAGCCGAGAAAATTCTTCTGGTCAAAAATACTGGATACTTCCCCACATACGATCTGTGTGATGGGCATTTGGCCTTTCAAGTTACCCTCCGGTAAACTATGGTAAAGAGTCCAATTTCTGGATGAAATGCCTTGAAAGTGCTTGAAAATATTTCTGGATAAATTTACCTATGCATCATGGTGATTTTCATAGCCATGGTAGTTTACCAGAGGGTACCCTCCAGTAAGTCCTAATGAAATTGGCACATTGGCTCCGCGCATCGCACCTGCACTGGGAGTAGTTTTCCATGCAAAGCTTCGGACGATCCAGACTGCCCCGTAGCATCTTCGCGAAAAAACGATGCCCTTCTCAGATGGTGGCCGTAGGAATAGTTTCACTTGATGTCAACGTTGATTTTTGGATATTTTCAGATTATTGATCATACTGAATCATACTTACATAATTAGATATAGATATCATATTTATCGAATGCCTAATATGTTCTTGCAATCCTACTTAAAATCCTAGTTGATTGAGGGTTGCTGCGGATGATACATCCCGCTCCGCGTCGATTGCCAGGATGGAATGCCCTCTGGTAATTTGTTACAGTTTGCTATTGAAAATGGCCATAGAAATAGTTGAATTAGCTCTGAATAATGGTGATTTTCGATAACAAACTGTTAGTTTACCATAGGGTAAGCCACCTGATGCATGATGAACAGATGTCAAAAAAACACTGATAATTTTCAGAGTAGTGCAGGGTAGCACAGATCTATTTCTTAGGTTTGCTATGGCTGCTAGGGGGGGCTACTGGCGTGAAAGTGTCCGAAGGTTCTGAACGCCTCGTGGCATTGCTCGCAAGGTGATGGTGTGATCGGCAACTCCCGGAATTGGAATGGGAAAAAATCAGGAAACCCATGGAAACCCTCTTTCTAAAGGGACAAAGACATGGTGTCCCGTAAGTTTCCCTGAACCAACCCAATGAGCAATGGAAACCCTATATATATATATATATTCAAAGTGATGCAACTGATGTAACCTCAAATGAGGTGATACACTTTATTTCCTCGACCCCGACATTTGTAGTGTTTTTTTTCCCTCCCTCTCCTGGTACCTTTTGAACGTCTCAGTGGGTCCCACATTTAGTTGGATGATTTTCCCTTTAAACCATTAGTTCGAGGATTTACCAGCTTGCCATGTTCGATTCCACCATGTTGGGTAGTTGGACCCAACATGTTCCAGAAATATCAGAAATCCAAACGCATTCCACATAGGCTTCAAGGTAATGCCTCTTGGATGATATCTTGGAGATACGTATGCGACACCGCCTCCGACCTCATACAGTCACTGGCCACAACTCCCTTTTGCATCGCCGATCCGTGACGCGGTCGGGGCGCGCTGCCCCGTAGCTGCAGGGCTTTGGTGTGCAGTTCTTTTGTGGATGACGTGCTACTGCAGTGGCGCAAGAAAAAGAATGCTTTGCAGAGCCATGATTATTTGTTTATTATTTGTTTATGATTTGTTTTTTACTATCATTATTATTATTAATTATTATTGTGATCATCTATTATCTATCTATCTATCTATTTATTTATTTATTTTTATCTTTAGTTTCACTTTTTGGCGTTCACTAGTGTTCAGTATCAGAGTTTTTTTTTTCCCCTCCTTGCTGGGTGAACAGATAGGTTTGGTCAATGATATGGCGGTTTCGAGTAGTTGCACAGTTTCTTTTTTTTGCCACAACTATGTGGGAATCGGTGTTGGGGACTTCATGTCCCAGTTTGAAACGCCAAAAGCCTGGTGGTGATGGGTTTTTTTATATGTAGGATTGTGGCGCTTAAGTTTGGTCGTGGTTGGTTTGGTCATTTGGGCAGAGGGCTGTCCAATGCACTGACGTCACCGTGGCTCAGAATTCACACAACGCGACAACTTGGCGAAAACGCAGGAGCTGCAGTCGAATAGGCCGCAAGGCAATCATAGCCGAAAACGGAATGACTTGGGTTCCAGGAGCTAAACCATTGAGCATCTCTGGAACTGCTGGGTTGATCTAGGATCTACATGTGGCAGCAGTGGTGGAGGAACAGCAACAACACAGGTGCTTTGTACAGGAACTTTTCCAACGCTTTTTGTGCATGATGGACACGCGTCGGGAGCTGAGAAACTGGTCCAAGGGGATGTGAATGTTACAAGGTCATCGATTGTTAGCTCAATCCTGTGAGGGCAAATGCGCCCCCGTCCCTGTACATGAATCTTCCACATGTAACGCTACTCTCCTAGCAGAACCCCTATTCGTTTGGTGGTGCAAAAGGAAGGCCCGTTGCGTTCCAGCATTGTTTCTCTATTGAAGCTAGGTCTCATATGTTTTTGCATGGAAGCTGCCATCTGGCTTTGTCTGAAAATATGCTATCCATATGTCAATGCATTATGTGCCTCTAAGTCCTGGTCTGAAGGTGATGGACAGGGAGAGAGAGAGAGATAAACAAATTTGGACGGGCAGACAGATAGATAGAGAGAGAGAGAGAGAGATGGAGACCAACATTTTCCTCTTCATTTGCTACATTTTCTGGGTCAACCTTCCATTTTCCGTCACATCTTGTGACCCAAACTGCAGGCGCATAGCTGATCCGGTCGCTGGGAGGCGATGCTGTGATAAGCAGCCTTTGGACTTGGAACACCTTGGGACATTTAATGACATTGATATCGTTTTCCTCCGAAATGTTGATTGATTCATTGATGACATAGAATTTCTTCGCTATTCTTGACCCCCAAAAACATATGTTGGGGTGCGTTTTGCCAGATATTTGTGGCTGGTACGACCACCTTGCGGCCGGCTGCAAGGTTGAGGATGAAGGTGCGCGGCCTCAGTCTTTGCGGGGTATCTTCGACATCAGACCCCGGGATTTTTTTTGGACATATACCCTCTGGTTATGTCAAAATAGCTATTGAAAATGGTGATTTATAGTATAATATAGTGGATTTTCCCATCAAAAATGGTGGATCTTTCAATAGCTACGTTAAATTACCAGAGGGTATTTATCGTATACCGTATACCATATTACTGATAGAATAACATCATATCATTCTTTAATGATATGATTTCAGAATTTTTAAACCGATGATATGATATAATGCAGATATAATATCATATTAACTATATATTAAACTATCTCACGACATAGCCAGTATCATATCAGTAAAATCATAAAACGCCATCGTCATCGCCAGGGCAAAGGCGGCTACGGCACGGCCAGCCTGCAGGCGCCGCCGGAAAGCACCGAGGACAGATGGTGACAGGCTCAATGGATCGGTTTACGGGAAAATTTACAGGAAAGCACCATGGTTTAGTCGGAAAATCTATGGTTTCGGGTTAAGATGTTCCCTTAAACCAATCCATTGACAGGGATTTCTTGGCGAGCCTATTTTCGACCCCGGAGCCACAAGCCATTGGAAAAACACAATGGTTCGCTTCTTTATGCTTCTTTCCTACCTTTTCCCGCGCCTGGATCTTCTTTCTTCTGAGACATTCTCTTTTTTGATCTTCTTTATTCTTCTCTTCTCTTCTCTGACTCTTCCCATCTCTGCTTTTCATCTGTCCATATTGTCGGAAGTTTGACTTCTAAACTTCCTTCAGTGATTTACCATCGAGTTTATTACTGGGAAATTAGGTGGTACTTCATGTTAGGGGGATGGTATTCAGGATGATAATCGACTGCTAAAGCCTGAGATTCAGCTGATTTTTTTTTGGCAACTTCAGGTGTCTCAGCCTTGTCCGTCGTCGAGATTTCTAGATTTCTCACCCGGGCCAGATGTATCATGTCCAAAATCTTGCAGCCCAATTGTTAGGGCAGATTTTTGGTCAAACAAACCCAAAGGATACGAACATATACTAAATAACTATGTTTTCCGTTGTTTTTTCTCCATGCACCACTGGAGTCACTTACCTTCTGGTGCCATCCATTCCACGTTGGATCATCGGTTAAAACTGTGCGACCCTTGTAATAACAACCCTAAATAGCAGGTGAAGCGAACAAACATTCATGCCCCTGATGGAGAATCATAGTTATTGATTTATCATGGAAACTCATGTTTAAATGATATATATATAATATAGATATATATATATAGATATATATAATATATATATATAATTATATATATATATATTTGTACATGTACGAGGTATGTGTATAGTAAGTACATAATCCGGCAGATAAAGACACCACGTTTCCAGTGAATTTTTTCTTGACGAAATCCTGGCCGCGTTCACAGGAGTTGTTCACCTGGGTTGGGCATCTGGTACAGGACGGTTGGGCAGAGGCAGAGGCAGCCAGGGCCACCTGTGGGTGGCGATTTTCATGGTGAAATGTCTTAACATGGGGATGAATCATGGGGTCAAACCCCCAAAGATGGTCGTTTTTCAATGTTGATAGGGTCTGATAGGGCAAATGAGAATGAAACATCAAAGTTGGGGGGTGCCCAATTTTTTTAAAGCACAACCATACACTCACAGATTTTCACGTCTTGCAACAACTCATCCGATCGTGAGATCTTCAAAGCATGAAACAGGTCTTTCCGCATGAACCACTCGGTATATATATATACATATATATATATATGTATATATCCTCAATTTATGGCCAAAATAGTTTGACATAGTTTGGTCATTGAAGTACCCAATGGATAGCCCATACCTGTTGGACTTGATCGGCTTGATGTGCTTGGTGTGAAACGTCTTTGGAGCCTTCGTAAAGGCTTATGTTGGATGCCATTATACTGGTAAGCATCCATGCTGGGAAGTCTTCCCCATTCACATTGTCACATCATGTCACATCTTCAATTTGGGGAGAACCCTATTTGTTGCTATGAGACATGATTTGAACACATCTCAACAACCAAATAGTCAACTAGGAATGGTCACATCTTCACAGGAGTTGGTCGATCTGGAGGACTACTACTTTGGCTCCGACAAGGCCAGATATTTTTGGTGGTTGAAATCTGCAGTGATTTCACATGGCTGGGAAATCCCCAGAGCCTAGCCATATCTATATATCTATATATCTATATATATATATATGTATGTATGTTTGTATCTATATCTATATATCTATATATCTATATATATATGTATGTATGTTTGTATCTATATATCTATATATGTATATATATATAATGCTAGTCTTGAGGAAAAACACCATGGGAAAATCGAATCGACCTCATTGAACTCATTGGGATTTTCCAGCACGCCATGGAGCCAAGTCGGGCAGGCACTGTGAGAGACTGATGATGAACCATTGGATTTTGGGGCACCTGAAGAATATATATCTCCTTCATATTACCATAATTTGATATATCCCATTAATTATATATATATACATATACATATACATACCCTTAATATATATACATATATATATATACATATATATATATACACATATATATACATATGTATTGTATATATATATATTTCTCATTATAATATAGATTAATATAGCTAGTGAGATCCAACTCCAATGGCGATTCCAAGCCTTACTTTCGAATATGCCCAACGTGCGCCAGGAGTCAAAGATTGCCAAGGCTGGTTTCGAATTACCCTCTGGTTATGACTAACAGTTTGTCATGGAAGGCCCATAGAAATAGATAGAAATAGATGGTTTACCTATTAAACATGGTGATTTTTCATGGCAAACCGTTGGTCATAACCAGATGGTAATGTCATCATACATCATCTATAAGTACTATGTGAAAAAGCAGATGACCCTTCAGGTCTCGCAATTGGCGGTTGCGGCCGCTGACAAGTTGTTGTCTGACTCCACGGGAGTGGGCAAAGCGCAGGCGTTGCGCCGCGTTGCGCCTTTTCTGGCGGAGCCGAAATCCATGGAAATCCGCTATGAGTCCTTCATAATCCTTGTGGGTAAAAGAATTTCATGTTTACCATCCCCCAGTCAGACTGGCATTCTTATATATAGGTGGATATAGGTGGGATTCAAACTTACCATTCCCAGTCATGGTTGGTTTATGTATAAACTTACCATTCCCATTTTTATGGTTGGTAAGTTTATGGCATTGTTTTACCCACATGATGGCATTTTAGGGAGAAAAAATTGGTGGAATCCCATGGGTCAGAGGATTTTTGACGCACGTTGGGTGCTAAAAAAAACCTCACATAAACAATAGGTCATAATAGGTGATAATAGGTGTTGTTTGGAAGTTGGACATGACAAAATAATAGGTTTAATATGTTTCATCTTGAAGTTGAATTGGGGGAAGACCAGGGGAAAGACTGCAAATTGCCGGTGGATGGTCACAATTCCCACCGCTCGTTGTGACCTGACGGTTGCATTTATATAGTGCAAACAAATGGTGGTTTCCTACCTAACATGCGGGTACCCCAAAACCATGGGCTTCAATACGAAATACTAAAATGGTCTAATTTGGATGATGTGGGGGTATCCCTATTTTAGGTAACATCCAAGTGTATTTTGGTGTATTTTGGGTATGTCCTATGCTGCCCAAACCCATCATATTTTTTTCGCGGGTCAGGACAACCATCTGATAGTGCCTCTCCCTGGACTGGCCACGTGATGCCATGCACATTTTTCATCATTTTTCCAAAAGATGGTATGAGAATTATTGTAGGAACCTCCCTGGTATTGGGCTGTAAAGACCATGGGTTTAAACCATGAAACCTTCCATCCTCACGTCGCGACGATGGGCTCAAGGGTCCCAAGGGTCCCAAGGGTCGTGGCGGCATGGCATGGTGGGAGGCCGACAACATGGATGAGGAGTGTCTCGGCAGTTGCCCTGGTACCCCATGTTTTGAGGCGGAATGGATCTAATATGACCAATATATGATCCAAAAATTATCAAAAAATAATATGATATACATTGATATGCCAATTACCCTCTGGTAATTTAACATAGCTATTGAAAATGACCATTTATAGTGGATTTTCCCATTGACAACGGTGATTTTCCATAGTTATGTTAGTTTACCAGAGGGTATATGCATGAGTCCTGCATTAGCTTTAATTGATTTAATATGATTCAGTAGAACCCCCTCTGTGGGCTTCATTTTCCGGGTTTGAGCTCCAGTCTCCAACTGTCAGTGGGTGGGGGAAATGCCAACTGCACATCTAGTGGTGTGGGTGAGGAAGTTTGAAGTTCAGGTGAGGAGAGTCTCGAGTGGGTCTCACAGCAGTTGCCCCTGTTCATGCTTCCGTATGGCAATGGGGCAAGCAGCCCATAGCAGCCCCAGATAGCCCCAGTCAAGTTTGAGCTTGGCGATCAAAATCCCAAAAATATGAAGTAGGTCTCGGACACGAACTCTAAGTCATCTTACTTTCCAACCAGCTTTGGCAATCCTTTGGCTTCCACGTGAGATTTTGACTGATTTTCAGGGGGTCCTCATGCTTGAGGTCCAACGAGGAGGATGAGGTGGAACGCCAACGGCAATTGGATCAGCAGCAGCATGAGAGGCTCAATGAAGCGGGAACCCTGGATGGCTTGAAGGAGCCCCAGGGGGGTGATGTTTCTTCTGAGAATTTCGAGGATTCTCCAATTTTCCCCTGAGAATTATTTGTCACTGGGCTGAAGTGATACACATTGCCGTGCGACGTCCAGCGACGTCCCGTTTGTTCCGTTTGGGTTGCACAGGGTGCGACTTGGATAGCCATGGCAGGGGACATCATCTCATTGTCGCCAGATTTCTGCTCATTCCAGGTGATGTCATATAAAAATGTTCTTCAGCATGCCATCGTTCCTATGACTGCGGTTGACATGACATGATATCAAGCAATATTGTAAATCCCATAATGAACCATCCCCAAGTCATTATCATTTGAATAGGTGGGATTTCAATCATCTCCAAATCGTAGGTAAAAATGGCAGCCAGGGTTGGGACACTATGAGACATGACGATAATCCCAGTGGACAGGGCCAATCTTTTCGCCCCAAGCATTGTTTCACCAGCAAAGAGGGATGTTTAAGTCCCCACCATGGGGAAGCCTTCAGGCACATGCCATGCACATGCCATGCACATGCCATCATTGCTTGGGGTCGCAGGACCTCATTCTAGACGCGCTGCCCCTGGTGGACGAAGTCTATGACATGTTGTCCTGTCGTTCTGCTGGGCTCCAACGCTACCGCGCCGTGCTGGTGTCTGGTTTCGAATGGGGTTCGTTGGCATTCGCCGGAGTTGTTTAAAACATATGTCGATTGATCTTTTCTGTAGTAGCACCTACGGCCCCAGAACCATCTAGCCCACCATCTTTTTGGAAGTCATTTGAGGCTGAGCCCATGCCGGTGCACCTAAGACACACGACATTTCAAGCGACATTTCAAGCGACATTTCTAAGATCCAAACGTAGCTTGGAAGATGCCACCCTTCTATACCTTTCTCTCCTTACCTTTATTTTTAGGTTTCTGAAGGGCATTTTGGTCGTTGCAATTTCTGTTGGGCTTTGATCTTGAGGCGCAGGCTGCACGAAATCTCAGTGACGAGAACTGGCAGGAGTTTTTGCGGAAGCCCATGCAGTCGATCTACCTGCAGGAGTGAACCGACCGTTCGTCGCGGTGGCTGTTTTGGCTCGAAACTCCCAGGCTGAATTAGGCTGAAAAAACATCGGAAAAACATAGGAAAATCATGGAAAATCAACGGTAAAATCATGGATTTTTGTTCGTTGTTGGCTGAACATGGTTTTTCCAGTGTTGAACCAACAATTTCATCGATGATCAACCAACATGTTTTTCCAGTGTTGAAATCAACAGAAATTTCATTAATTTTTAGGGGTGCAAGGGTGCAAGACTCACGATGTTTGGTGAAATCAACGAGTGCTTGGAGGATCATCCGATCCCAGGTAGACGATCCTTGTTTGGGTGATTCTCAACATGATTACATCCATTAATCATCAGTTATATATATATATATAACATAAAACAGAATATTTTAATATAATATGATAATAACATATAATATATATATATATAATATACATATACCCCATGATTCTCCAATTAAATTTCCCAGTGCCCCAGGATTATCCATGATATTCCCAGTTGCTTTCTTATATTTATATAATTATATTTACTTATGTTTAATTTATTATCCACGATCATTATTCTCAACCGATAGTTGTTTATATAGTATAGTAATCCTTAGTTGTTTAACCACTCTTAGTTGGTCGATTATTATCTACTGATTTTTTGATATTATGATATCGTACACGGCATCATATAATAACAAGTACACAAGGATATACTTATTGTTTATATACTCAATAAAAATTATTATGTATGTGTACTTATTATTCCCATTGGTTATATTATTTATATACTACACATTCAGTCTATTCTCATGATTATATCCATACCAAGATGATATATCATATATAATATCATGCAGCATAGCGCCGTAGCTATCGTATATTACTGTATACTTATGTCTATATAATAACTATCGCCAACCAGTTTTCATACCATTATTATTTCCCATTTGCATATGTGCTCAAAATTCTCAGATACCAATCTCAGATACCATATGACATATACTTCTGATTGTACAACTATAGTTATAAGTTATAATATCATTATTGTTTTCCTATTGGTAACTATGAATATATGATAAACTGTAGTTACTTAATGGTATATGATAACTGTAATATCTATTCATCATATAGTTATTATATAATGATATACCGTTTAATTTACTTCTACTATATTATTATGCCATCAATATATGCTAAACTGTAGTTACCTATCATTTTTTTATCACTAGAATCATATGATATTTTAAATCATTATGATCTCAGATGGTATTTGACATATACTCATACAACTATAGTTATCATATCATATCATATCACACCACATCATATCACATCATATCAGATCATGTTAGAATATTACTATTGTTTTCCCATTTGTAACCCAATACATATATATATATATATTATATACATATATATATATATATCTATATATATATATATCTATATATATATCTATATATATATATATGTATACATATATATATATGTTTATATGTATATATATATAATATTGATCCGAGAATTTCTTGTATAAAGATCTGGATCTCAGATTTGCGCAGGACGACAAGGTCTTTGACCGTCTGATGACCGACGCGGAGCCCCTGTGGAGGCGCATGATGGAACTCACCGTGGCTTTCGCAGCTCAGGCGAAGCGGCAGCAGAGCAACGCGCTGAGTGTCTTGGGATCTGGCTCGGCAGGGGGTTCTGGAGCTGGAGATGCGAAGAAAATGGGGGTACCCTCTGGTAATGACTAACGTAACTATGGAAAATGACCATTTATAGTGGATTTTCCCATGAAAAATGGTGATTTTCCATAGTTATGTTAAATTACCAGAGGGTATCTGGTGGATTTTCTGGTGATGAATGGACATTTCAGATCATTTTTAAGTGGTTTTTTTTGCGGGCCCTGGGGGGTATCTTGGGAGATGTCTGATTTGCATGTCGACGAGTATTAGTGGCTTTGTGGCAATGTAGCCTTTTTCATTGTGCGCAACTTCACGGTTCAAGACTCTCATGAGATGAGATATTTTTTTTTTTTACAAAATTTGGTATTTTCAGGGCTGCCACAATCAGGATTCAGGAAATTGATTTGAAAGGAGTGGGACATATTTGTCTTCCATTTTTTTGGCACATGAGTAGAAAGGCTATATCAAGCTAAGTAAGTCAGAGTTTCTGCCCAGGATGAAGTGAAGACCTTAACCTAGCTGAAACCACGTACTGCAGCTTCTTGCATAGTCTTATTTGTAAGCAAAACAAGACATCTAGGTATATATATATATATATCGGTCTTGGTATTTTAATTGCGCTTATCAGCCGCTATCTAGCCACTAATCTATATTTAAGTGATCCAAGTAGGGCCCCAAGACTTTCTACCTAATCATTTCGGCAAGAAAACCATGGGGGTGTTGATGGTTGATGGGCCCTGATCATCCAACAGGGCTGGGAAAATTCTCGAAAGATAGATCCAACTGAGAATTCAACATGGCTAGCTGGGAAAATCTGCCGAACTACTATAGTTGGATGGATGTGTCTTGAATGAAATCGGAAAATCATCGAAGTAAATAGGCGTTTTCCCAAGGTCATGTTTGATTACCGGATGGTAATCAACAGTAAATATCATGTGAATTGGGATTTCACAAGCTGCAAATGGGATTTAACATGATTTATAGTAGCTAATCCCAAAAAAAATATGCAGGATTGTTCCAGGACTCTAAGATACGAAGGGGGAAACTGGGTAGATGAAGAGGTAACGTTGTCCATTTTTTCCTCCAAACGTGGCTGACACTTGCTATCATTTGAAACATTTGCCTATGATGGGTTGGAGCAACCCTGTACAATGGGGACATGTTGGGGATTGAACAGAGTAAGCCACTTCCGTAATGCCGTAATGTCTTTGTCAATTGCAAGGGCTGGGGGCAATAGGAATTCAGTCCGGTTGAGATGGATTGCTGTGTTCTTGACCTGTTTTATTTGGAAACGGCTTCCAAGATACGATGGCCTTTGGCTCTAATTATGTTGCTGAGACGTGTGGATACAAGAATCAAGAGCGTACATGCATATAACATACCGTATTACAACATGTACATATACTAAATTAATTCATATCCACAGTAGAGGATTCATGCATATGGGTTTGGCCAAAAGTGATGCATGCTGATTCACCCGTGGATTATGGGATTCACTATGCATGTTCCACATATCCTTTTTCCAGACAAAACCATATCTCTACAAAGCAACAAGGCCCACATCAGTGGGTGAAAATGCATGTGCCAAGGGGAATATCTCTACATTTGCACGGGAACGCCCCGGCGCGAGCTATTGGAGTTCTTTCACAATCGAAGTTGGATCTTTGGAAGAAATGGCCGGGAGTTTTCCCCTTGGAAATCCACCTTTTTCCCCATGTTTTTCCACCCTTTTTCAGACAGAAATGGAGGATTTCACCAAAACTCATCAGGAAGCCTTGGGTCTTCAATTTCTTCAATTTTAGCTTCTGGTAAACTAACGGACAGCTATGGAAAAAACACAAGTTTTAAGACTTTAAGAGATAAATTCATCATAAATCATCATAAATCATCTAGAAATGGGCAATTGTCCATGACCATGTGTTACAATGTTGTTCAGAACCAGAGGCTAATTATATGATATCATAGGGTTCTTCTTTTGCAAGTTTTCCCTTCAAGCGAGTTGCCATTGGCCATCTTTTCAATCCCATCCTAAAGACAGTTCTGCTTAAGTTGCCATAAACTGAGCTTCAACATGGTATCCATGGACTGGAACAGATTGGAAATGGGATGAAATGGGTTCCTTGGGGCCTGTGAAAACTTGGACCAGTACTCAGACCCGAACTCAGGCTGTCATCCCTTATTCCTGTTGGCAAAACCTCGAGCAAAATCCATTCTTTTGCCATCACATCTCCATTTTGACCTTAATTTTTCGTGTCAAAATGGTGATTTTTTGTTTTGGTATGTGCTGGTTAAATGGTGATTTTTATGTCATGGTGATGTGATCATCCCGATCATCCCGATCATCCCGATCATCCCGATCATCCCGATCATCCGCCAGGAAAGTGGTCCGTCAGCCACCCACCACCTCATTTCAGCACCTGCCCAAAGCTGGCAGTCTTGATGGACCACCTGGGTATCCCCTAGCAGTGGTGGACCTGTCATTCTCACTAGCACCTGGGACCGTTATCGGATTGGAGATGGTTGGAGATGGAGGTTGGATGGGATTGGCATACACTGAAGCACTACTTGTAGTATCTTGTAGTGCTTCCACCATGATCAACGAAAAGTTCGACTTTTTGCAGGTCAACAAGCCACCAAGATTGGTTAGTACTTGTAAGAGCAGATAGCCACATGTTGGGGCCAACAATGGAGGTGAATACCATCATGTTTGCTCAAGCTTTTGGCGAGTTGTGGATTTCCCATGAATTACCCATTCTTGAGGGCCAGACATTCTCAATGAGTTTTTGAAGTTTGATTGCTGTGTTTTTCTTCCTGGTACAGGTTTTGGTTGGGAATAGGGGCTGGGTAAAATGTGCCGCAGTCACACTGGCCAAGCTTTTCGTCGGGGAAATCATCATGAATCATCCCAAAAATGGTTCATATCGGATTCGGGAGTTGTAATTTGCCGAGATACAGGAGTTTCTGTTCTGTCTTGGTCATTGGATGGGGGTATGTGGCGATGGCTATTGATGGCTAGATGGCTCAGTCGACTCAGCCGATGGTCAACTTTGAAGTCCGCGTCAGGGACTGAGATTTTGACACCAAAAATAGACCTGGAAGATCATTGCCGAATTCGGATGTCCTTGCCAATCTATCCGAATTTCGTCACCAGTGCAATATGTGTGATCTACACTTTTGGGATGGACATGGATGGATTCCCCCGTTATAAGTTCATACCGCCCAGTAGTGATTTCATCCACCAGATCCCGCATGGTTTCGATGCTGAGGCCAGGGGCCACGCGTCGGAGGAAGCGGACGCAGAGCTGGAGGATGTGGAGGATGTGGAGCTGGAGGACCTCCCCATGGGGCCGGAGGAGGCTTGGGATGGCTTGGGATGGCTTGGGATGATATACCCTCTGGTTATGTCAAACATAGCTATTGAAAATGGCCATTTATTAGTGGATTTTCCCATTAAAAATGGTGATTTTCCATAGTTTTTTGTATGTTTACCAGAGGGTATGGGGATTTCACCAGCCGCAGGGTTGATGGGGGCTTCATTGATCAGGAAAAATGGGGACTTGAATTCGGACGCATCGTTCTTTGTGCCTACAAAGCTGAGAAACATATGGCAAACAGATGAAAACAGAAGTATTTCAGTAGGAAATTCATTTTGATGGATTTGATGGGGCTTTTGATGGTCCATTTAGTGAATCCAGTTGGTTTCGATCCACTTTGTTTGGGTCGGGGGTTTGACCCAATCTTTTGCTTATATACTTCCATGGAAAGGGGAGAGACAGATGGCTTTCATTTTTTCTGGATGGAATGGCGAACTATTTCTAGCAAATGGCATGCCATCATTCGGGCCTAAATGTCGCGTCCCAACCTGACCGTAAATGATGCTGAATTTGGATCATGACCCAGGAATCCCTGGTTTAGGAAATCATTTCGCAACCTGTTTCAATGGCCATCGGCGGTCCATCCTTTGTTTTTCAGGCAAATCTGAATCATCCCCACAATCTGAGTAAGGTGCTCACTCAGATTGATTTCCGCAGACGAATAACTTTTTTTTAGGTGTTCATCCAGATTGATTTTTCAATGTTTTTCATGGGAAAATGATGGAAACTGGTGATCGTCTGATTGGATCTGGACAAAAAGTTGGTTTATAATGGTTATAACTTGTAAATACTTCAACCATCTTATAACATTTTATAACCCCCATCATAGGGACACCACATCGGGGTGCTGCTGTTCAGGTCCGGCAGCGCAGCTCGAGCCGTAGCTCCTGCAGCTCGAGTCGTAGCTCCCGTGGGGGAATGCCGCAGTACCTGGGAGCAGCTGGGGATGGGGATAAAAGATCAATGGCCATTTCAGGAACCTAAATTGGAGGTACCTACCACATATAAGGCCCATATAAGGCCTATGTAAGGGAAAATCCCCAGAAAATATGGCCTTATATGGTACAGTACCTCCATTTTAGGATCCTGAAATTCCCATTGAAAAGAGGGGTTCCCCATGATCCATTGAAAATCCCATGGAAAATCCCATGGAAATAGCTGGAATGGTGGTGCCTTTCCGGTGATCCCAATGATCTTTCGAAAAGGGATTTTCGAAAAGGGATTTTCCATGAAATAAACCATCCAGCTATTGGGGTATCCCCATTTTAGGAAGCCTCCAATGGGAGTGACCTCACTAAAATGATGGTTAGTACGGTAAGGGGTAACTATCCCAATTCATAGCCGAAATTGTGAAGGTTGGTGGCTTGTTGTGATTTACCCAGACTGATATTTGCCATCTGAAAAAGTACCATAAATATCCATAAATATCCATAAATTACCATAACTATCCAAGCTATGGCATAGCTATCCATAGCTATGGATCATCACCATTCTTAATCGCCCATAAATGGGCCATGGCTTCCATAGCCATGGCACGGTAAATTACTCTACTGCAGGGTATCAGTTTGCGATGTTTCATGATTTTCCTATTGAAAACACATGGATTTTTTTGAAGCAACACCATGTTGGGATATTTTGTGATGATTGGTATACAATTTTTTGACACCGAAATAGGTTGTAAATAGATGAAAGTATGGGTATGTATGGATCCACAATTTCGTGCTTTGGTGTCCACACATTTTGTCAGTTTCTAGTAATTTATAGCAGAAACCTTCCACTGTGATTCCAAGCCATACCGGGCCATACTACACCTGCCCTTTGGTAATGGAACAATGAAAAGCCCACCATTTTAGTTCAATGATTTTCCCAGCTAGAAACCTCCATTTGGTTCGTGTTTTTTTTTCCATTCCCACGTTTGATTGCGGGAGGGTATGACCATGAAAATTATGCACTCCTTGGCTCGTTCGTGTTTGTTGACCTTGGCTTTTTTGGGATAAATCAAGTCCAGAGCCGGGCGGCACTGTCGGAATCATTTGGATGGCAAGACATGGCACTACGGCATTCAAGCTATCCAGTGGGAAAATGATGAAAGACTATCGAGGAATCTGGGTTTGGAAGATCACAATGACGATCCCGTCCCCCCAAGTCACATCTCCCACACTGAGAATAGCGGATTTTCAGAGGAACAGATTCTTCCAAGCCCCGGCTCACGGCAGGGTTCGTCATGTTAGTTGTGGGGGTACCCTCTGGTAAACATACAAAAAACTATGGAAAATCACAATTTTCAATGGGTAAATCCATTATAAATCACCATTTTCAATGGGTAAATCCATTATAAATCACCATTTTCAATGGGTAAATCCATTATAAATCACCATTTTCAATGGGTAAATCCATTATAAATCACCATTTTCAATGGGTAAATCCATTATAAATCACCATTTTCAATGGGTAAATCCAGTATAAATCACCATTTTCAATGGGTAAATCCATTATAAATCACCATTTTCAATGGGTAAATCCATTATAAATCACCATTTTCAATGGGTAAATCCATTATAAATCACCATTTTCAATAGCTATGTTAAATTACCAGAGGGTAAATGTTTGTCTTGGATTTCGCCACAGAGGAGATGGCAACAGCACAGTATGGAAATCAATAATCCCTGGTCCCTTGCCCGGAAGAGCTGTCCTATAAGCAATTTTGGAATTGGCTCAGTCCTGGTACCCTAAGAGCGGTATAGAATGCGTGATCCCGTGTATTTTTCGGTGGTGCCTCATTTCTTAGTTAGAGTTATGCTGTTGTGATTTACATGATTATTCTGATTCAGAGTGGTTGGTTTGTTGTAAATCTCCTCCTCTCTTGTTGCAAAAGTCATGTTGAATCTCCAGCCTTCTCCTCCAGGTGGTTGGCAGAAGCCCTGATGCCAAACCCCGCAAACAGCGCCGTTGGGACTGCCCCTCTCGCGACTTGATTGGCAGGGTCCGGGGCTGCAATACCAACCCTATTTTTAGGGCTATGTGGGAAAACCGTGGAAAATACCCACAACATATGGCCTTTATATGCTTTTATATGGTGCAGTACCTCCATTCACCGGGTCTTGAAATTCCCAGTGGATCAGCATGTTTCAGCATGGTCTTTCACAACCCAGACCCATAGGTGTCTGATACGATAAGATATGAATAGACGGGCTCCTTCTTGTTGAAAAGGCATCCGCCCTGGCCTAGCAGTAGCTCTTTCTGAAAGACCCAAGAGCTGGTTGTTGTTGCCTTCGACAGGGAGAGAGGGCCTCTTTCTCTCCATTTTGGGAAGTGTTCATGAATGTCTGCACGTATGAATACGCATCCACATGCGCGTGTGTGTGTGTGTACACACACACATATATATATATACATATCATAATATAGTTATATATATATAGTGATCCTAAAGTAGATAGAATATTTTTTTGGAGGGCGCGGGATTTATGATGGAATTATGTTGGATGTCGGCCACTGGAAAAAAATAGGTAGTTGGAATATTTCGACCCCCCCCGGGGAGGTCGAAAACTGGTAGTTGGAATATATATGGTTTGGAGGGTCTCAAGCTGCTGTGGGGACTGCGCGTGGTGTTCACAATTCCCTCAAAATATTCTATCTACCTGGATCTACCTGGTTTGAAACAATATTCTATCTATTTTTTGGTGTTGTTTGATTTTTGTATTTTTCAAAATTTCTCCAGACACGTGTCCAAAACTGGCTAAACATGACTTAGCAAAGACGAAAAACGTGTAAAAACTGAGGGTTTTGAACATATTCCAACTATATATTTTTTTTTGAAAATCCTTTTTGAAAATGTCCGATATTCTATCTACTCCAGGATGACTATAATATAATATATACATATCATAGTATGTGTATGTATACATGTCGATATATATATATATACATACACATATCATTATATAATTATATATATACATATCATAATATATATATGTATATGTGTGTGTGATTATATTTTTTTTTATATATGATTATATATATATATATATTATATAATGTGTATATATCTATTGCTATGTTAATTGGATCCTTGACAGGTCCCAACTTACGAAGGCAACTAGATGTAACATCCAAAGGGCAACTCAAGTCGAAGGATTTCATAGGACATCAGCTTCTTCAATGGGGCATACTTAGATGGGCCCTGCGATTAGTGAAGTGGTTCGTAAATATTAGTAACTGGTTTCAATCAATTATTTGAGTAACTTCTTGGCCAGTTACTTAACCACTTAACTAATCTAACCTGAACTAATCCCCCATTGAAGATCATTTTACTTAACCACTTAACTCATCCCAAGAGCCCAGAGTCAGAAGCGCTGCCTCCCCCCCAGGCGCATCTGCCTCTGCACAGCAGCGGCTTGGGCAAAATCGGCGTCTCGCGCAGCCGCGGCGTGCGGCAGCGGCTGCAGCTGATGCAAGGCGCGTTGGCGGAGGCCTTGCAATGCCTGGCGCCTGGTGGGGTGATGGTCATCAGCATCTTGGATGTTGGGATGGGATGTTTTTGTTTTGAATGAACCAATGGTAACAGGTGGATGTTTTGCTTGATGTTTATTAATGAACCAATGGTTGGTAATAGAATGTAATAGGTGGTTATTTAGCAATGGTTGGAAAATGGTAGGGTGAATGGTAATGGGTGAATGGCAATTGCCAATGGATTAAATATCATTTAATGAGCAAATGTTTGGGTAATAGGTGAATGGTAATAGTAATGACCAACCGTTAAGAATATCGGGAACCGAAGACTTTTGGATGATTTTGTTTTTTTTTGGGTGGATTTTGCTGGGCTCGAACTAAAATGGAGGTTTGTAGCTGGGAACATCTATATATTACATGGTATATTAATGATATGTTAATGATATATTGCCGATATACCAGTAGTACCGCACAAGGCGGTGGCGGAAGTTTCAAAAATAGGAAACCTAAAGGAGAGGTTGGTTGTTGTGAATCACGGATGGCAGAGCGAATCCAGTGATGGACCGACAGGTGGTTGAAGTTTTGCTTTTTTGGAGTGGTTGCAATGGTTGCAGTGGTCACCTCACCCACAACTTCTGGATGTAGTGTGGTGTAGCGCAGTTGTAGTTGTAGTTGTAGTGTGGTGTAGTGGAGTTGTAGTTGTAATGTGTAATAAGTGTAGTGTAGTTGCAGTTGCAGTTGTTGTAGTTGTGGTGTGGTGTAATTGATGTAGTGTACCATGGTGTGGTATAGTGTAGTCTAGTGTAGTGTAGCGTAAGGTAGTGGTGTTGTAGTTGTATTGTGGTGTAGTGTAATTAGTGCAGTGTCGTGTAGCGCAACCCAGTGGTAGTTACAAGTGTAGTTGCACTTGTAGTTGTAGCGTAATGTCATGTAATTAGCGTAGTGTAGTGTAGTGTTGTGTAATGTAGTGTAGTCATAGTTGCATGTGCATTTGTAGTTGTAGTGTGCTGCACGTGTAGTGTAATGTGGTGTAGTTGATATTGTTGTTTTAGCCGTCGTCGTAGTAGTAGTAGTTGTTGTTGTTGTAGTAGTTGTAGTGTAATTAGTGTAGTGTAGTGTAATTAGATGTAATTATATAGTGTAGTGTAGTGTAGTCTAGTGTAGTGTAGTGCAGTGCAGTGCAGTGCAGTGTAGTGTAGTGTAGTGTAGTGTAATTAGTGTAGTGTAATGTAGCGTAGTTTATTTGCATTTGTAGTTGTAGTTGTAGTAGTAGTGGTAGCTGTAGTTGTAGTTGTAGTTGTAGATGTCTAGCTATCTATCTGCCTACCGCCAATCTGCAAACTTGAAAACGAAGCAATTCTGCGAGACCTCCTCAATGTTCGAACTTGACAACGTCAAAAACGAAAAAATTCTGCGAGACTTCCTCAATGTTTGAACTTGACAACATCAAAAACGAAACAAGCCTGCGAGGCTTCCTCAATTTTTGAAATTGACAACATCAAAAACGAAACAATTCTGCGAGGCTTCCTAAATTTTTGAACATCAAACACGAAACAATTCTGCGAGACGTCCTCAACTTTCAAAGTTGACAACATCAAAAGCGAAACAATTCCGCGAGATTCCTTCACAAATGGAAGGTTGAGTGCAGAGCCGACGGCCTCGTACCAATGCGTTTCGCGATTTTTCCACTCCACCTGTCTAAAGTACTGCGCCTGCCACGGAAAAAGTGATGCCAGGTCATACGAAGTGCTGCACCTGTCACGCAAAATCATCTTTCCCAAACTGAAGATCTGATGCTCCAAAATGCAATCCGTCTCAGGGAATCAGCGCCCGGACCTCCTAACATCTCTGATGAACATGTCTCTTGTATTGCGCTTGCCACGCGACATGCATCTTTCCAGATCCTCTTCAAATGTCCCGCGCCTGCCATCATTTTTGGAAATGCTACAAAACCCGCACGTTTTGCTCACTTTTGACAAGGTGCACAATCCCTTGCGCCTGCCACGTGAAACGACATCTGATCGTCCAAAAGTGGTGCGAACATGTTGTGTGTTTAACATTTTGACCTCGAAGCGTGCTTCGCGCCACAACGGCGTGCACTTTTTCGACACGTCAACTTCCAACAGTGGTCCGGTGTTGGTGCGCTTTGCGCATTTTGACTTGGAATTGTGCTTCACGCCACAACTGCGTGCACTTTTTCGACATCTCAACTTCCAAAAGTGGTCTGAACATGGTGTGTTTTGTGCATTTTGACGTCGAATGTGGGAACCTGGGCTTTATGTCACCGTTAGCCTGACTAGAATGGAGGCCCCTGAAGGGGGCTCAAGGCCACAAACTTTGCAGCTTGAACTGGAAGGAGGATAAAAAACCGCATTGCATTCACATGCTCGCACACCGGTGATGCGAGGACGACCCCAGGTTCCGGGCAGGACGCATCCCGGCAGAGGATATATCACCTGCACCCACCCCCCTTCCACTGGCCACCCAGCTTTGATGCCCAGAGCCAGTGCCTCACTCTTTGAGATGGGGCACCCGAGACTCCCTTCTGCGCGGCAGCCAAAGGCTTGGTGCTGCCTTAGCCGCAGCAGAAAAGCGAGAAGTCCCACTGGAAGGGTTTGCCTTCCAAGCAAAGGCCTTGTGTGACCTGTGGGGCACCTTGGCCGACAGGGACTGCTATGTGATCAGAGATGGCAAGGCACTCGTCGGCAAGGCGCTTGGGGTTACAGGGGAATCAAGCAGACAACCGCGTGCTTATCTCGAAGGGAGTGTGGCCAAGCATTTGAGGGTTTTGGCATAAGATCTTACAAGCGTCTCCCATAGCTCCAGATGTTCTGAATCATCGGGTAGAATAATTTTGCACACCCTGGCGATGGAAGTTCCAAAAAACATTGTGATTTCGGTGGTGAAATCTTGGAAAAGTCATCCACATCCCCCACTACATTGACCGCCCTTATAAAGGCTGTTGATCCAGTGGCAAAGGACCTATGGGTTACAGATGGTTGCAGTATGTCTTTGTGTAGTGCTCAGGATTAGTAAGCCCGCAGTTTCTTCATAGGAGAGTACCACTTTACTAGTTCATCATTATTTTGGGGCACCCCGGGGTTGACATCAGCCGTAAAATCCACTTGCTGCCAAGAGGAACCTCCGCTCTCTCTCTCTCTCTCTATGAACCCCTGACACAATATCCACCTGATTGTTTATTTTGTTTAACAGGAGCATCTCTACATTCTGATCCACCCTATTATTGAGCCGATGTCAAACCAAAGAATGCATGGATCCACTACTAAACTAGGGGCTCTAAAGGAGGTATCCAATATTTGTAGCTCACGATAAACCCCATTCTGATGAAACAAACTATACGGATTATGTGCAGTAATTATATGGTACCCACATGGTATATTTAAACCAAAAAGGGTACAGCCTCTGAGTCATCTCCCAAGGCTGGTGCGGTCTACCAGTGCATCCCATCCTCCCCTTCCTGGCGCAGAGCCTGCGGCCAGCCTTTCGCAGGGTCCACGTTCTGGCGCCTCCTGAGATCGACACCTACGAGTGGCTCGACATGTTGAGCCGTGGAGGCCGTGGAGGCTGCACTGCGAGGAGAATATCAACTACCAACTAAGGAAGATGTGGGATTCACTCAGGAAATATATGGCAATTTCTGAAGACTTGCTAGTTGTGGGATTCAGCCGATGTCATAAGCAACTAGCATGTGGGATGGTAAATTTACCATTGCTGTATGGTCCCAGATGGGTCAAGGCTTGGCTGATCCATCCCAAAGTGGCGCCGTTAAGGAACGAATAGGCCCAGCAATGGCCACCAGGGGTTTATAGACATGTCTCTCTCTCTCTCTCTATATATACATATATATATATACATACATACACATTTTAATTTATAGATTTTACATACAATTAAACACATATACTCAAACACAATCAAACACAGACATATGTGTATATATATATATATATATTTTTTAAAATATTTATGTCTATATATCTGTAGTTGCATGGAAAAGCTGAGTCATATTGCGGGCATCACTTGGTGGGGCGCTGGCCCTGAAAGGGGGACAGGGCACGACACCTGGGATTAGCCTGAAAATCGGATGATTTCAACAAAGCACATCATATTTTCTATATTCATATCATTGAAGGAAGAATCTAATAGGTATATATCTATATATATATATAGATATTTATTAATAATACAATCAATATATATATATGTATATGTATATATATAATATATTCATAAACAATAAATACATATAGATTCACACATATATATATATATATTAATACAATGTAAAAGACTATCATTTAAATCCATATAATACAATTTAGTTTAAAGCAATAAAGTATAACTAACAGAATATTATATTGAAAAACTATTATATAACATAATGTCATTTAACATGCAATATTTAACAAAAATAGTATCATTTAACATAGCATAATATCATATAATGTAACATATACAATATTATTACATATAATATAAAATCATGTAATATAACATAATATCATATAACTTAAGGTAACAATACCATATAATATGACATAATTTGTTTAATATAGCATAACATATTTTCAAATAACATATAGTATAATATAACGCAATATAATATAACATAATTTATTTTAACATAAAATGACATAATATAATTTAATATAACAGAATAGAACAGAATATTTAAATACAACATGCAATATAGTATCATTTTTTGAATTTAACACGGTATAATACAATATAATTTTATATAATTCTAAAATGCATAATTCAAAGTAAATTATTTAACGTATGATATAATATCATATAATATAACATAGGATAATACAACTTAATTTAACAATAGAATGGAATATAACATAGTATATTTTTATAAAACACAATATAATATAATGTAATATAATACACATATATACATACAGTATATACATGGCATATGGGACTGGTTTCACAGAGTTTCACACTTTTTGCAGACCTGGTAGCGGAAAACCACCACTTTCGCCGGACCCAGGACTTACATCCTTGCAGTGGAGTACGATTCCGAGGGTCACAACTCGCGCCCGGATCCGGTGCTCGAATTCCCGCCAGCGGCTTTCCTGGAGATCCAAGGAGGTTGTGGGGGGTATAGCAATAGAACATGGTCATGTGGTTAAGACATGGTACTGTGGGAAAAAAACTTCAGAAGACACAATTATGAGTGCATAATCATAATTGGGTTAAATCAATGCCAAAAACCACTACCATGACTGGGAATGGCTGGTTTATCCCACCTATACAAATGGTGAAATTGGGAGTGGTTTATGGTGTTACCCACATTGTTATTGGGCTCCCAAATTTTAGGGAAACCATTTGATTCATATCTCAGATGCCTTAATGCTTGGGCCCATCCGGAGCCCTATTTTTATTGGTGTCCCAAGGCGACCGAGGATGAAACGCCCGCAAGCATCTCAAAGTTTGCGTTCTACGATTGGTTGCGCAGCCCCATTAGGTGCCAACTTTTGGGGGAAACTTGCGTGGGTTGTCATGGATCCAGATGGGGAGTGAAGTATGTGATTGGGAAGTGGAATTTAAAAAACGGGAAGCCTCCAGAGTCTTTATCGGTTCAAATGAAATATTCTTTTTGATTCGATTGTCCAAAAAATGGTTGGTTAAAAAAAATGTGGACACGGATTTTCCAGGGCAGTTGGAAGCCCAATTGTAGACCAGTGCGTAGAAGGGATGATATGGATCAATGGATGGATATTGCATTCACTATCACTCACTATCATGCCATGTTTCGACAAATCAAGTATAGTTATCATGGTGAAGTGGGCAGTGAATCTACGCCTGCTCTCATCCCCACCCCAGGAATGCATAAATTGGTTGACCACAAGTCTCGGGCTGCAACTGATGCCAACGGCGCTGATGAAATTCGTTTTTTCATCTTTGCACTTCCAAAAGCACAGTTGCTGCGGCACCTTCATTGGATTTCAATGGTACAGGATTGCCATGTAGGTTTTTTTGACTGGTAATTATACCTCTACCTATGCCAGTTTCCATCATTTTTTTCTTCCCCAAAAAATGAGAAGGGGCCTTCAGGCGCTCCTCCGGCTATGATGATGCTGTGGCTTGGACGCTGCCGCAGAAGAAGCTTCAGGCCCCGATTGGGTCGAGAAATTCCAGCCGGAGAGAATTTAATATTAATTATATATATGCATGTTAGGTCGAATTGAAAACTGTCAGAATTTGTCAGAACAAATGTCAGAAAGTATGTCTGATAGAACCAGATGAAATGCCACCTTGGAATGTCAGAATGCATATCTGATAGAATGTCAGTATGTCAGATAGTATGCCAGAAAACATGCCAGATATTGTAATGTCGTAATATATCTGAAATAAAATGTCAAAGAATGTCAAAAAATGTCAAACAGAATGCCCAATAAAATGCCAGGTAGAATGTCAGATACTGTAATATATCAACATATCAACATATATGGCAGAAATATGTCAGATAGAATGCCAGATAAAATGCCAGATCAAGAACGCAATATATGTCCGATAGAATGCCAAGCAATATGTCAGACAGAATGAAAGAGTAGATGTCAGATCAAATGTGAGAAACCATATCAGATAGGATGCCAGGTAAACTGTCACATGGAATGTCAGTACATATGTTTGATCAAATGTCAGAACGTAAATTTCGGATAGAATGCAAGACAAAATGCCACACAAAAATGTCAGAACATATCCCAGATACGACCCCCAATGAAATGTCAGAAAGTATGTCAGATAGACGGTCCGAGAATGTCAAAATCGATGTCAGAAAATATGTGAGATAGAATGCCAGATGACATGTCAGATAGAACGTCAGATAAAATGTCAGTTGATGTGGATCATGTGAAGTAAAATAATTCCAATTTGGGAATTGAAAGTCGCCCATATTTTCTTCACAAGAGGGGTTACTTACTTGACCCTAGGAGCGACATCATGGGTTTAAAAAAACTTGGTTTCAACATGTCTTTTGACGAAGCAGAACAATCTAAGCAGTTTTTTTCCCATGCCTATAACGGGAAAGCTTCTCCAAACTATTTGTGACAGCTCGAAACCACAGAGCCAGGCCGAGTGCTTGCCCCAGTACCAGAACAGTGGCAATCCGGTGAGACGCATGAGCAACTACAACCGTCCCTGGTTGACGGCCATGACGGGCAGCCAGCAGAAGACCTCACTGGACCCAGAAGCGAGATGTGCCATGGAGAATGGATGGGAATGGGACGGTTTTGGTTCATTACCCCCATCTGTTTTTGGTGTGAAAACCTAGGATTGGTGTGTTGTGGTGCATTGTGCATGTGTACGGCTTGACTGTGCCGCTTGCTGGCCGTGGCTCAAGACACGGCCGAGTCAGCTTTTGCACTTGGATGTAAAGGATTTGCTTCCAGCTGCTGCCGTGTGTTTTCTCTAACCTTTGGGTCGCTACCAGCCCAATCTAACTCCGCATTGGTAGCGGGATCCAAAGTTTTTTTAACCTCGAGGAACAAGAGGCCTTTGAGAAAGCCGATCAGAAGGAATGGCCCCAGCTTCCTCAAGCCTGATGAAGCAGCTCGGACCCCAAGGTCCAAGATTCTTCGAGCTCCACGGAGCGGGAGATCTACGTTCGAGCTCCAACCACCGTTTGCCCCGGGTGGGTGAGTACCGTGCCATCCGGCCTTTGGAGCTGATGCAGGTGCTCAAGGGCGCCTATGGACTCACTGAGGGCCCGCGCCTTTGGCATTTGGAAGCCAAAGATGGCATGGCCATGGCGAAGTAGATTTGAAAGAGCTGGCTGCGTCCAGGAGTGTCTTCCCTGCTTCGGAGGGAGGTCAGACTTGGGCCATTTGCGCCCTTCATGTTGACGATGGTCTTCTCAATTTGGGACTCCACAAGGAGAAGAATGGTTTCACGGACAGAATGGACAAACATGTCCAAGGAATAGAACCCCCGGATGCTCCGAAGGGGAAACCTGACACTCCTCTGTCTCCTGAGCGTGACAAGTCTGAGGAGACTGGTTATGAAGATGCGTTGGCCAGCTCAGCACACTATGCCGCAGGTTTTGTACCTGGTGTCTAGTCTGGCCCAGAAGGTCAATCACGCCACCATTTCCACATTCAACGAGGCCATCAAAGTCTTGAACATCATGAAGGAAGAGGTTCAACGCGGACATGGCCGCCTCTGGTATCGACCGATCCCCGAGAAGGACATGACAGTGGTCACTTACTTCGACGCCAGTCTTGGAAAAGAAGATCAAGGGAAGTTGCAGCTGGCGGCCATGCATTTCGTGGCTGACAAGAGGGTGGAGCAAGGTCCAGCTGACGCCTGTGTTGCAGACTTTGCAGCATCAAAGGGCATTCGAGTGGTCTTGCTCGATGTGCCTGGCTGCGGACAGGCACCTGTATGTGCGCTTACTGCTACACATCCTTATGGCAGGGAATCAGCAGGTGACAGCTCAGTGGAGGAACCGGCTCAACGTTCCAGTTCATTTGACCACGGATGCCAAGTCCTTGTACGATCACATAATCACCATTGGACAACTCCCAACAAGAGCGACAGACGCTCCTTGACCTCTCATCTGCAAGGATTTAGTGGAAAACAAGGTGGTGGTAATGCGTTGGGTCCCAACATATCGTCAATTTGCTGACTTCATGACGAAGATGATGGCGCCGATACCCTGGGCTGAGCTCATGAAAAGTGGACGTGTCAGCCTCAAGGAAACCGCAGAAGAAGCTAAGGAGGAGAAAAGGCGCCGCGGTCTCAGAAAAGCTCAACGGCAGCGCCGCAAAGACCGCATGAAGGGACTCAATGCCCCAAGTCCGGCTGCGTCCGGCAGATCCATCCTGGCTGCGTCCAGTCGATCTCTGGTGCCAACGCGCGCCCGCTGAATTAGCTGCACAGTCAAGATCATCTTCCTTGGATGTGAAAACCCAGGATTGAATGGTGTGTTGTGGTGCATTGTGCATGTGTACAGCTTGACTGTGCCGCTTGCTGGCCGTGGCTCAAGACACGGCCGGGTCAGCTTTTGCACTTGGATGAAAAGGATTTGCTTCCGGCTGCTGCCGTGTGTTTTCTCTAACCTTTGGGTCGCTACCAGCCCAATCTAACTCCGCATTTGGGACTATTGTTATTAGTGGCCAGATCTGGTAATAATTCAGGTTGTGGCAGATTGATGATGCGGGTGACATTTTCAGTGCTCAAAATCGCACACCTAGCATTTGTCTTTGTAACTTCAGCTTCACTTTGTCATATTGAAACTATCATTAGTTCCTTTCTGGCTTTGCCTTTGATTTCTGGGGAAAGTGATTGAATCCTAAATGCGAAGCCTGCAAATTTGATCAAATTTGGTCAAACGGACCGTAGAAATAGGTTCATGAGCCATCCATGGTCAATGGTGTGATGTGGTCCATCCATCAGTTCCTCCACCGATGATTTACCATAGCAGAAGACCTATTCATTACCAAGAAGCGCTGACTCAGTTCTCTTAATAAGCTGTTTCCAGCTTCACATCTGAAGGAACCTGGCCCATCCTGACCCTGAAACTGAAGCTTTGCCCACAGACTTAAGGTGACGAGATGTGGTCTCTATACGCTGAGAAACTCAGACTTCTGGCAAATCGCTTGGAAGAGGTCGGCGCTGAGGAATTCCCGCCTCACATGATGTCTGGACGATTTTCCAGAAACATTACCAGCCGTGGAGCTGATGACGCTGAAGGGTATTACCCCATAGTTATTCCACCCATATTCTATAGATATTGCTTATCTTTATATCACTTGGTAATCAATCATGGCTTACGGGAAAATTCCCCATTAGGTCAATCTTTTTCCCAGGGCTATACACCTCAAATTAGCGCAGATTTCATGGGACTTCTTAGCCAGCCACGTTACACCGGAGGGTATCAACCAGTCCATGAATCCTACGAATATTCCACTCAATCAACATTAGAAATAATTATATATATAATGTTCCGTCCTGATTAGTGTGGGGGCCCCCACCACTCGCAAACAAACGCTGTACTCTCTGTAAAGTTGAGTTTTTAAACGTTGTTCACCAGATAAAATACGATCATATACTTAAGGCACTTACGTAAGGATTTTAATTGGCGACACTTGAAATATAATTATACTTTTTTCTTCTGCCGGTGAACTTATAGTACTTGTAGTACTTGTATGTTGGTTGCGTTACCTTTTGCACCTCAAGTAGTTTCGTTGAGAAGGGTGCAATAAGAAAAAGAGAAAGAGAAAGAGAAAGAGGAAGAGAGAGAGAGAGAGAGAGAGGGAGAGAGGGAGAGAGGGAGAGAGGGAGCGAGGGAGCGAGGGAGCGAGGGAGAGAGGGAGAGAGAGAGAGAGAGAGACAGAAAAAGCGAAAGAGAACGAGAGAGAGAGAGAGAGAGAAAGAGAAAGAGAGAAAGAGAGAAAGAGAGAAAGAGAGAAAGAGAGAAAGAGAGAAAGAGAGAAAGAGAGAAAGAGAGAAAGAGAGAAAGAGAGAAAGAGAGAAAGAGAGAAAGAGAGAAAGAGAGAAAGAGAGAAAGAGAGAAAGAGAGGAAAGAGAGAAAGAGAGAAAGAGAGAAAGAGAGAAAGAGAGAAAGAGAGAAAGAGAGAAAGAGAGAAAGAGAGAAAGAGAGAAAGAGAGAAAGAGAGAAAGAGAGAAAGAGAGAAAGAGAGAAAGAGAGAAAGAGAGAACGAGAGAAAGAGAGAACGAGAGAACGAGAGAACGAGAGAACGAGAGAAAGAGAGAAAGAGAGAAAGAGAGAACGAGAGAAAGAGAGAAAGAGAGAAAGAGAGAAAGAGAGAAAGAGAGAAAGAGAGAAAGAGAGAAAGAGAGAAAGAGAGAAAGAGAGAAAGAGAGAAGGAGAGAAAGAGAGAAAGAGAGAAAGAGAGAAAGAGAGAAAGAGAGAAAGAGAGAAAGAGAGAAAGAGAGAAAGAGAGAAAGAGAGAAAGAGAGAAAGAGAGAAAGAGAGAAAGAGAAAGAGAGAAAGAGAAAGAAAAAATAAAGCGAGAGAGAAGAGAGAGAAGAGAGAAAGAGAAAGAGAGAAAGAGAAAGAAAGAAATAATAAAGCGACAGAGAGTGAGAGAGAGAGAGAGAGAGAAAGAGAGAAAGAGAGAAAGTGAAGAAACATGTTTTTGTTTCTCCTGGCTCCAGGATCAGCTCTTGGAAAAGTTGGCTGCAATAGCCCAGAAAACACACCTACTAGTACTAAAGTGAATTGGACCCTCTCATGGTCTAGTGGCTTGAAAATTTGTTCAGGTGCTGACAATCAATAATGGTTGAATAAGAGATTGGATGCTTTAGGAAGGGTAAAAACGCAAGATTTTTCTATTTGCAAACAGGCATTAAAGAATGGTCTGCCAAAAATGTGGCCACAATACCGGACCCATACGACATACGACTAATCAGTCAGGGATGCTGAATAATTTGGCGGTTCCTCGCCACAATAACAAACCTTGTTACTAATCAGGATGCAACCTGACCCTGCCCCGCCAGGGCTCGGTATCCTTGGAGTCCCTGCCCCCTAAGCCGCCCTACCGTGTGAACGCCACTACCCGCTGGGGCCTCGCTCCCTCTCGGCTGCCCTTGGACATGCCCAGCGATGCGGCGGCGCAGCTGGTGGCGGAGTCCAAGGGATCCAAAGGCGCGAAGCGCAGTGGATCCAAAAGCTCCAAACGAAGTGGATCCAAGAGACCCAAATCCAAGGAGAGGGGCCACTGCGGATAACTGGGAGTCAGTTTCGTGAAATTTGTTAATGTGATGTTTTTTTTTCTATGTTTTATGGTTGAAATGTCATAAGAGTGGCGAAGTTGAAAGTGAAGGTCAAGGTCATGGGCGAAACTTTATTTTTTTTGGGGGGGTTGGGAGAATTTGTGGCGCCCGCTAGATTCTACTAGATGTACAACACACGAAAATTCTCTTGGATTCATGTTGTTTTGTTTGTTTTTAAATCTTTTCAATGGTGACCGGAATGATTTTGGCTTCTCTTTGAGCAAACAATGACCACTTTTATCCCGCTGAATCCTATTTTTCTTTGTGAAATCCATTAAATCCATTTCAATCCTACTTGGTGTGAGTCAAACCACCACTATAAAAGGCTGGTTGGTGGTTTGGAACATTTTTCCCCACCTGCCAGGTGAGGGTTGTTAGATTTTATCAGAGCTGTTCTCTTCCTCCTCGACTAGCTCTCCTCTTCCTCCTTCTCCTCCGCCTGTTTCGCCTCGACCATGTCTGCATCAACTTCCTCCTCAACTTCCGCCTTGCCAACTCTTGGCCAAGCCCCCGAGCTCAGTGTGCACCGCTGGACCTCAACCGGGGACCTTCCGAGCTCAGTGTGCACCGCTGGACCTCAACCTGGGACCTCCGCTGGACCTCAACCTGGGACCTTCCCAGCTCAGTGTGCACCGCTGGACCTCAACCTGGGACCTTCCGAGGTCAGTTTGCATCGCTGGACCTCAACCTGGGACCTTCCCAGCTCAGTGTGCACCGCTGGACCTCAACGGCCATATAGAATGACAGAAGATATGCCAGATAGAATGTCAGATAGAATGCCAGAAGATATGCCAGATAGAATGCCAGAAGGTATGCCAGATAGAATGCCAGAAGATATGCCAGATAGAATGCCAGAAGATATGCCAGATAAAATGCCAGAAGATATGCCAGAAGGTATGCCAGATAGAATGTCAGATAGAAAGCCAGAAGGTATGCCAGATAAAGTGCCAGAATGTTTGCCAGATAGAATGCCAGAAGATTTGCCAGATAGAATGTCAGAAGATATGCCAGAAGATATGCCAGATAGAGTGCCAGAAGATATGCCAGATAGAATGCCAGAAGATATGCCAGCTAGAATGCCAGAAGATATGCCAGATAGAATGCCAGAAGATATGCCAGATAAAATGCCAGAAGGTATGTCAGATAGAATGCCAGAAGATTTGCCAGTAACAAAATGTATAAATGTCATTGTGGGGATAACTCGAAGTAAAGCAATGTATTTTTCCCATCATATTGGGAATGTCATCATCCCAACTGACTATTTTTCAGAGGGGTAGGTACCACCAACCAGAAGGGGTTAACTCATCTGAAATCCCATGTTTCTTGGGATCAGGAGCCCCCAAGCAAAGTCGAGCCTGCGCCGGCTGCTCCCCCGGCTCCGCCTGCAGCGGCCGGGCCTGCCACCGTTCCGGAGACGCTATGTCCAGAAATCAGGGTTGATCCAGTCCATTCCAGGTACCCTATAGGGATCCATACGGTAAACCAACATAGATGTGGAACACCCCATGAAAACACATCATTAAAAGATATTAAAAGTAGATCATGTTCCGAAACCTTTTTTTTTGCCACATCTATGTTTTAGTTTACCCCAAGGGAAATGATAGCCACTTTTGGAGGGTACATGGGTTAACCAATCCTATGTTTCGAGTTACCTTGAAATTGGGAATAATTATCAACGTTTTGGGTTACGATTAGACAGCTGGGATTTTGCAATGTGGAAATGGGGATGTTATCAAGAAGACAAATGAGGAGGGTTGTTTTGATATGTTTTGATGCAAGTTTCTTGACGTGTCAGCGCAGCAAAGTCATTGAAGATCAAGGGACAACGTACAAATAAGGCCAAAGCAACTGTCCAGATCTGAAGCAAACCTCCAGGCAAAGAGGGCCGACCTCTATAGTTTTCAACTCAATTGAGATCTTTCGTGGTTTCCTTCAATCTTTGCTGCATGTTCATCCATTTTCATCGAAATTCGAGGTTTTTTGGTCAGTTTTCCCTAGCCATTGCCATCTCCCGACTCAGAACGCCCGTGGCCCCTGCTGTGCCCGCCGTGCCGCCGGTGGTGGTGCCGGTCCCTGCAGTGCCAGAGCCAATGGAGACGAGTTCGGCCACGGCTGCTGTGGTTGACATGTGAGCGCTGCTAAAGTCTGGTTGGTTGATGATAATATAATATAAAATATAGACATTTATAGATATAGGATAGAAAGATATTATGATATTTAATCATATTTTTTGATATTTAATGATATTTAATGATATGTAATGATATGTAATGATATTTGTTGATATTTAATGATATTTATTGATCTTGATTGATGTTTAATGATATTTAGTGATATTTACTGATATTTATTGATATTTATTGATATTTAATGATATGTAATGATATTTATTGATATTGAATGATATTTAATGATATTTAATGACATTTAGTGATATTTACTGATATTTATTGGTATTTCGTGATGTTTAATGATATGTAATGATATTTAATGATATTTAATGATCTTTGTTGATGTTTAATGATATTTAGTGATATTTACTGATAGTTATTGATATTTATTGATATTTAATGATATGTAATGATATGTAATGATCTTGATTGATGTTTAATGATATTTAGTGATATTTAGTGATATTTATTGATATTTATTGATATTTAATGATATTTAATGATATTTATTGATATTGAATGATATTTAATGATATTTAATGACATTTATTGATATTGAATGATATTTAATGATATTTAATGACATTTAGTGATATTTACTGATATTTATTGGTATTTCGTGATGTTTAATGATATGTAATGATATTGTTTGATCTTTATTGATGTTTAATGATATTTAGTGATGTTTACTGATATTTATTGATATTTATTGATATTTAATGATATTTAATGAAATGTAATGATATTTAATGATATTTAATGGTATTCAATGATATCTAATGATATTTAATGATATTTGATGATATTTAATGATATTTAATGATACCTAATGATATTTAATGATATTTATTGATCTTTAATGATATTTAATGATATTTAATGACATTTAATGATATTTAATGATATATAATGATATTTATTGATATTTAATGATATTTAATGATATCTAATGATATTTAATGATATTTATTGATCTTTAATGATATGTAATGATATTTAATGATATTTATTGATATTGAATGATATCTAATGATATTTAATGATATTTAATGATATTTAATGATATGTAATGATATGTAATGATATTTATTGATATTTAATGATATTTATTGATCTTTATTGATGTTTAGTGATATTTAGTGATATTTAATGATGTTTTATGATATGTACATAGATAAATATATATATAGATAGATAGATATCTAGGGGGTTATTAAACCTATGTGTTTGCATGTTTTTGCATCATCCCTCTTGTGAGGGTTATTACCCAACCTCAAACTTGCTTAGGACAGCTCAGAGGCCGTCGATCCGGTAGCGCCGGTAGCACCAGCGGTGCCCGTGGAAGAAGAGATGCCTGAGGCGAGTCAGTTTTCGGAAGAAGAGCCTCGGTAGCTGGGACATGCTGGGACATGCTGGGACTGATCCAGAATTGACAGGGTGAAATCCTGTGAAATCCTGTGAAATCCGTCATCAATGGGATACCGGGATAATTGTGCGAAAAAAAACATCTTTTTCACAGGAAATTTGGAACTCCAACTTATTTCGAAACGTTGGCAGTTCTCCAGGGTGACATGGAAAAAGGTTAGGTGCTGCTGGGAACCGAACTGGACTTTATCTTGGACGCCAGCAGCAGGTTGATGATGGACAATTTTGTCCACCGGGTAAACATATCACAAGACGTGGAAAAACCATGAAAAACCATGGTTTCCCGTTCGGAACATGTTCTACTTTTCCCCAAGAATGCATCGGTTTAACCCAGATCATTGGTTGTTTGTATTGCCAGATATTGCCACATTATATAGACCCTTAGTTGTTTCCGAATTCCACTCAATTCTTCATGATATCATTTTTATTCCCACCCACCGCCATTTACTGTAATCTAATATATGATTACAAAATCAAACAACCAAGAACCAAACCACTCAACATGGACCCTTTTGAAGGGGTACTGCCCCTATTGTTAGCCATGACATCAGCCACCAGTCACATCTGTATGTTCCTGACCCCCACTTTTTGGAATGATGAACACCACAAAGTTCACAAATCATAAACATCACCAACCAATCAGTACCCAACCAGCAACCAGATGATGGACAGATTTAATATGATTCATATACAGATAGAGAACGGCTACAAACTATGGTTTGCCCTTTCTTTGTATCGAAAACTGCGAATTTCAGTGGGATGTAGAAGTCACCCCATAAGGTGCTTTCCCCAGGCAAAAGGAGTGGATTCCAGCACGCAATAAAAATTAAATCACAATTTAAATCGTTACTCTTGTATACACTTCAACCTGTGCCTGCTAGGTGTGAACTCAAGTTTTAATTCCTGTTGCTGGTTGCGGAAGAATTAACTCTTGATTTAATTCTTTGTTAATGACATCCGGGGAATTGAACGGGAGGTAGCCATTTGTGAATCAAATCTTGATTTGGTTCCTTTTTTTTTGGTTCGGCATCCTTGAGGAGTTTTCTCTCCAGAGTTCATGTCATTCCATTGGGCCAGTGGTTGCAGCTGTGGCATCCTTTGACTTCGGTGATCGGGGCCGGTTGCGACGTACATGGGACGTTGCAGCTTTTTTCCTAAGGAAACATCGGGCAAATGCACTTAAAAAGAACACGTAAACAGAGTAGAAAAGAAAAAAGGACAGAATCAAAAGGATAGAAAAGGTAAAGGAGCACCAGAGAGTCGAAGAGAGTAGGGAAGAATAAATATAAGCAGAGTAGGGAAGAGGTTAGAAAGAGAGGTATCAGAACCAGTATGAACAGAATTAGCTCAAGATTTAATTCTGTCACAACAGCTCCCAAGCAACTGATGGGAAAAGCCTTAAGGCTTTGCGAGGACAGGAATGTGGAAAAAAATGGAGAGCAAAGGGCAAAGGGCATAAGAAAACAAAGAGAACGTGAAGCAAAGCAAGGAGAAAAGTAAGATCAAGGCCTTGGCATTGACTCAGAAGTTAATGCCTTTCTTCTATTGCGGCCAATGCTAACCCTCCCTCAAAGGTAGAGAATTGGGTATGGGTCAATACCTATAGATACATTTTTAGTGGGATGAACATCCATTTACCAGCTATTTTGGGGTTCACTAGGTACCAGGGTTTTGACCCATCCCCAATTTACTCTAGAGTTAAGCCTTGCACCATTGACCTGGAAACGCAAACGGATGAAGGATTGAAACACGATTTGATCCTAATTAAATCTGGCATCCATTCCCCTCCTTCCTTCCCAGGTTGATTTGTAGTATTTCATATTAATACAGTAATTCGCAATCCCTATGGCCCTCCGAACTTATGAACAATAATATATATATATATATATTATATATACACATAACATATATCATACATATATATATACATGCATGCATCCATGCATTCATACATACATAATACATGCATGCATATGAATGAACACATCCCAAAGACACAATACATGTATATATAGTTATACAGGATGATATAGATATGTATACCTACCACAAATGCTAGTGAACCTACTTATAAACAAGGCAACTTCTGGGGCAACCCCCTGGCAGCTGCCTCCCAGGACTTTCTGAAGGCCTACCAACAACCGGACCGCCGAAACGCGCCGCGGCGGGCCCGCGTGCCAGGGACTGTGTCGGGACGGACGCCAAAGACAGGGACGATGTGGATGAGCTCAACGCTGGGTGGAGCATCAGGAGCTGGGAGAGGCCCAAGGTGGTGCCTCTTAGTTCTTCCCAGTTGTGTAGCTTGGTTTATAAATTTTTATAAACCCCATGTAGCTATGGTATGGAAATGTCTGCCATGGAGCCCCCATGAAGGCACCACCTTGTGAGATTTCCATCATCCCTGCGAGCCCAGTTGGCTCTCCAGGAATCGGTCCTGACATCGTGTCGATGATGCGTCGCAGCAGCTTCCTGCGGGGGACCTTTGAAAAGAGCCACGGATCGAAGTGATGGACATTTTCATGCTCTTTTCCTTACCAAAACTGTGGATTTCCTCCCCAAAACATGGAGAAGACACCCGTTTTTCCTTTTTCCAAAGGTTTTGGCGCCGAAGAAGTCATCACACGAAGATTTTGAGCCGCGCAATGTGTTTTTTTTTTTTTCACGACCCAAAAATGGGGGACATGGCCCATTTTGTTCCTTGGATCCTTCAAGGATCAACTTGGCGGATCAGAGTTCATTGCCAGATCTCTACAAAGCTGCATGGCCCATGCCGAACAAGCGCTTGGCGACGGGTCTTGGCGCTCATCAAGGAGTGGGGTGCATGGGGATTCTATGGGATTCTAGAGCCTAGCAACTTGAGAATAGTACTTGAATGATGTCGAATTCAACCTGGCACACGTAAAGAATCGTGAAGATGAGGGACCGACGTTCTCAGCAATGGAATCTAATGTAATGGAATTCTAAGTCAACCTAAGCTCGAAAACCTGAGAACATGCAACCCACAAATGAACAAAAAGATGCAGATATTCCGGAAATTCCAGCCTGCTAAACTTGAAAACTTGGTTCCAACACCCCAGAGTTCAGATTCCTGCAGGCGTCAAGGTCGAAAGCCGCCCCTTGAGCGCCACACGAGCCATGCCTGTGCCAGCACTGGGCTCTAGACCACATAGCAACGTGGCGGTGATATGTGTGGCACCTAGGGACCCTAGGTATGGCTGAAAAATTGGGAGCCACCCAAAATATCTTCGACATCAGGGTTTAGTAATCAAGAGTGGTGACTTCACCAACCAAAAAGAGGATTCTGCCACCGCCCACAAAAGTGGTAGATTCAACATTCCAAACATTAGAGATCCAATCTTCAGCATCTTTATTTTGATTTTCACCATCCCTTACCCACGTGGGTCAGGTTGGTTTGCCTCTTGATCTTGACAGGGCTTCATTGATCTTAGATGGCAATAGAATGCAATAGGCTGCTTTAGTTTTATTTATTTTGGACTGAGGGCCCCTGAAGCAGGGTGAAAGTGGTGATGGTTGATTTGCACATGCCGGATCATGCCGGCTTTCAATCGATAGAAACACGATTCTCACAGTGGCAGGGCAGGGTCAGTGATTCTGAAATTTCTGAAGTACCCTTGTTGGTACAGTGACAGTTTACAGGACCCTAATGTTTAGTTAAAAAACAGACTCTGGGCTTCCTGTGATGTGGCAAGCCCAAACCCGACCTCACCAACCCCACTTCACCATATTTCACCATTTCGCCAGCAAGTCAATTCCCTTTCACTAACCTGAACTAAGGCCATTTGGGGATGATTTCGCTTATTAAAACCATGATTCCCTTTGGCTCGGGAGAACAGGGTTCGGTCGTGATCAAATTTACCGTGAGCTACATCCATTGATCCATCAGTTCGATACATCGACTAGATCAACCTTGGGCAGGAATAAACCAGCTAACCATCTGGAATTTTTGGCGTAAGATTGGCTACTAAACCATGCTTCCTGGGGGTGTTGAATATCAAGGGGAAGGGATTATGGATTGATCATTTGCACACACACATACATATCATATGTTTATACGTAATTATATTATAATTATCATATACATGCTCATGCACATGACATCCCATTAAGCCACTATAATCCCATGGTAATCCCATTATAACTGAGGCACTGCAACACGACGGCCCAAGCCCCTCCTCACCCCCACTGACACGCGGCCCTCCTCGGCCGGTACCATGCCCGTCCCGCGAACAACGCGCGACACGCGTGCGGGCTCTAAGAAGGGGCCCCTGAAGCGCGTTGAAACAAAAAAAAGATGAAAGGACATAGAGGCCAGATAAGGGTTGGGCCAACCTGTGGCAATGAAAAAAGGACTTTCCATGACTTTCCAACATTTCGGCCATTGTGGTTTTGTATATGTCAGAATGCAGATCAATGGGGGCGATCTCATGACTTCTTTGTGGGACCCCTGTCGATCATGCTGAACTCTTGCACGTCGACGCGGATCCTTGTGACATAAACATAAGTAGTAAAAAGGCGCAGGTAGCTCAACCCTATTAAGCCTCTATGTGCTGTGCACAGATTTATCCGCTAAAGTCGCGGTCGAAAAAGGACAGACACTTGGTGGGTGACAGGGCATAGGAATTGCACATCGATCAGGAGTTTGAATGGCTTGTCAACTACGGAGCTCTGTGATGCCAGCTGCATGCTTGAATTGAATTAATTAAGCTCAATTAGGTTTGTCTGAAAATGTAGGATGCCCACAATTCCAGTGGGTTTATGGTCACTTTCCCTATTCAAAATAGACATTTTTGGGATATACCCTGTGTTCCAAAGCGACAGATGGATCCTGCCAGGTGAAATCGCGTGCGCAGGGGCGCCTGGTTTGATGACATGTTCGTTCTAAGATGTTCTAAGTATTTATCTATTCTATATTATTGAATTTTTCTGTATGATTCTCTAACGTCAGTTTTTTTTTTGGATTTGGACGAGTTGTACATCCTGTACGTCGTGACGGGTCAGGAACGGTAGAACTGTCGACTTCGTCCGAGATCCGCTTTTGTCCGCAAGTTGATCAGCAGTTGTTGATATTTATGGGTAGGCCTAGGAGGAGATATGATCTAAATAGGCCAGAAATTGGAAGCTTACCCATTGGTTCATTGTCATATGATGTCATATGAATCCACAGCTCATGATTAGTGTCTTGAACATTGAATATAGATATCCCATCCACGACACAGGCTCGATCTCCAGCTTTGAGGAAACCCGGGAGGTATCCAGTCACTAGCCGAAGGTGAACATTCCAACACTCACAGCTTGATGATTTGCCACTATGTTGCTGTTTCCTGAAATAGGGATACCCTCAAAGATCATCCAAAGTTAGTCCAATTTCATGTGGAAGCAACCATGGGTTTGGGGTAATGCCCACACATGCGGCTTAAACCATCTTAAACCCCTGCAAAATACCCCTGCAAAATAGTACCACCTAGACCAACCCAACCAATATAGGGTTTGTCTGAAAAATAAGGTCCCTAGAACCTCGTCTCCATTCGTCTCCTGTGATTGCCATGCGGCGCCATGGCAGTGGGCATGGAAGGGCGAGCCGAGAATCGGATTGGCGCCTTGCCACGGTTACAGGTGGCCTTCCTTTGCACCTCGGGCGCAGATCGACTGGGGGTGATTCCATATGGGTCTGAAAATGAGGTATACAGGTATACCGGTATACCATGGTATACCTCACTTCTAACCATTGTTAATCGGGGAAAACTAGCATAAACTAGCTAATTTGTTCTAATTTCATGTAATTCCCCATTATTACAGACAAACTCATATTTCATGCTTGGTTTCTCTTGGTTTCAAGATTTGCCATGGATGGAATGACCAACTCAGAGGCATGACGGACGCAGCGCACTTCTACACGGTTTGTTCCCTCTTCAGTGCCGCGCCATGGGGACTTGGGGACGAATGGGCCAATGGGCCCACAAAATGCCCATGTGGAATTGGATCGAAAGCTGCGAATGAATTGGTCATGTTGAGGAGTTGAGGGGTTTGTTGATGCATTTGTTGATGCATTTTGCGGGCATAGTCTTGACTCACCACCAATTAGCTCTAGGGTTGGGAGTAGATCTCCAGCTGGGTTAGAGTGCATGTTGCTACATCTATATGATATATTGTAGTCATTAGTCATTGTAGTCAATAGTCATTATATATTATATATATATTATATATATATTATATTGTATATATATATGTATACATATTGTATTGTACTAGTGGCATTGTAGTCATTAGTCATTATAGATACGGTATAGTTACGTAATATTATAGTCGCTGTATGATGGTCATGACCATCAATTCTGCCATTCTGACGAGCACGAGTCAATCCGAACATGACGAGTCCGAAAACCCGTTGGAACTTGGCCAACCCGTGGTACTCGAGTTTCACGACTGGATAATGAGTCAGGAATTCCACACTTGAGAATTCTAAATTGTCCCAAACATACAGCCAACCTTTTTACATTTTTGGCATATGTTGGCATCTTAAAGTTCCATACGTAAAGTAATATGATAATCCAATGTTTGATACACATTTTCTTGGATCTTTTCTTGGCTCCCTTCCAAGATCTTCCAAGGCTATGCAGGCGTACTCACAGCAGATATGCATTGGACGGTGGCTGGGCTGATCAAACGCGCCGGGAAATCCCCGAAGTAAATGAAGGTTTATAGTTTATAGATGTGTATAGCTAGGAACATCATTGAACTACACCCCAAAACGGCGATTGATTTAACTTTTACATGGGGAAAATGTGGGAAAATGGCCCCAACCATTACATCATGCACTGTGTGGATAGCTCATGGCCAAGGAAGACAAGAACGACGCTGGCTTTGTCGCGGGCTGGTTACAGTCTGCCAACGTGTGTGGGCGTATCGTGCCATGTCTTGGAGGATCTCTGCGGGGGAAAAAATTGGTTGATTGACTACATGAAAATCTGCGACAGTGTCGGAAGGTGCCTGATTTAGTTCTTATTTGCCAGGAAGACCATGGAAAACTGGAAAACCCTACAGTAGAGGAATAGTTTCTTCTAGAGAATGATGTTTAGATTCTAGCTTCCATTTTGCCCCCGAGGTGTTTCAAAATTTCATCGATCAACTCATACGGTGGATATCCAAACAGTGGCTGTGAATCTGTCCATATTTTGCGCTGGCAATTTTTTCAGGTCACAGGAGAGAATCGAATGAATCTTTCGGTTTGCTGTGAAATCACCCATTCAGTTGGCTGATGTTCCAAGGGGTCCAAGTGAAATACCTCAGCTATAGCAGCTGTAGTTGAGTTGAGATTTTCCAGCTACATTGACATAGCCATGTTTGATGACAACCGCAGGGTATCAACCAACATTCGATTCATATTCCATGAATATCCCATCAATATTCCACTATCACCATCTGTCACCACCATTTTTGTTGGTTATCCCCATTGCGAAAAACCGAGGTGACGTCATCTTTGTGGGGCTTAGTGATGCAAAGACATGGTCCTAAGCCAGTGCTCGCTGCCACTTTGTTTGGCTCTCTGGCAGGTGGCATCTTGTTTCCTGGCACAAACGCAGCCGGTGTGGGACGATGTGGCCGTGCTTGGAGCACCGGTTTGTCGCCTTCCTTTATCGAATCCCCGCATCAAAATTGTTTGTCGTGATTTGGCTATGGATCAATACCTATACATACCATTTTTAGGGGGATGAACATCCATTTACCAGCTATTTTGATGTGAACTACAGGGGTACAAGGTTTTGACACATCCCCATTTCCAGAAGGATGTTGTTGATCGCCTTGCAAACCTTGCGTTCGAAGAAGCGATCTTTAGACTGCAGGCTACAAACACGGCAGTGCTGGGGGAGATGTTTTTGGACGCATAATAGGCTCATATAGGCTCACACTGACAGATGGGGCTTTCTTCCGCTATGAATTTTATCTTTACCAACTTTGAAACACTAAAAAGTCGATGCAGCTGGTTCTGACCAACAGATTTCAAAGGGATGAACCACCAGTCAATGATGGGCTGATGCCTCCTGTCGGTGGGAGATCTCCATTCGATGCGTCGAGGTTTAGCTTTTGTACCAACCTTGCTGGAGCAATGTGCTGCTTGGCTGTGTGCCTGTCAATTCTCCCGGAGGGGTTGGCAGGTTTGACTGACCAGTGGGTCGTTTTCAAGTATTAACCGTCAAAAATTGTTGTATAGGTGGGTTAGAATGGAAATATAAAGGGGTATGTCATTGGTTTTCGCATGTTTTCGCGTGCGGATTTCGATTGCCAGTCGTCACAATGGAGATCCAGTTGTCCAGTTGGATGACTATTTCCACCAGCTTACAGCGGAGGCATTTTTTCGGCCAGAATGTCAACCCCAGATTAGTAACCAGCCAGGGTATGACTTGGTTGGACCGATTTGTCTATCACACTTGTGGAGGTAACCCTCCCAAGTATGGGGTTGGCATTGCAAATGACGAAGATAAAATTGGGACAGTTTGAAGTATGGAAATCCATGGAAATCCGCAAGATACCAGCGGTCGTCCACCATAAAAGGTAGCTAGCGACCATTCTCCCCATTTCTTAATGGTCAATGGCCAGTGACACTTATACTAGTCCACATTTCTTTGTGGCAATGGGGCATCCATGGGCATCCAACATCCCATCTTTCATATGGAATGAATCTGTCATCATATCTCACGACCCATCACTTTTCATATTTTTTCCCATTCCCCCAGGGTCATTCTTGGTTTCAGAACAGCCACGTTTTAGTCCAAGAATTGGATGAACGAAACATTGAAAGTCGGACACCTCTTCTTTAATGGGAAAAAAACACATGAAAAAAGAATGGTGGTTTCAATCTTCGATTGTCTCAAGCAATCCAATACTTGGGGGGTTATCCGACTACATACCATTATACCATATCATATCTGCATTAGTCTTGATTCTTGATGTTATACCCTCAATGTTGCTGGTCAAATCACCATTTATCACCATATTACAGTTGGTTTACCAGCCTCTAGTTGGTTAAATCATCATGTTTTTTGGTTAAATCATGTTAAATCCACATTTTTCATCATTTTTCTTGGCTAAATCACCATGTTTCCTGGTTAACATATGTTAACATGCCATTTTCCAAAGCACTTTTATGGGTTTCTCAGGTATCCGCTTCATCTTTCTGGGTATGTTCAATGGTTGGCCAGTACTCGTGGCCCCCTGTGCTGCGGCCGTAGCAGGAGATGCCAGGCAAACGCAGGCGCTGATCCAACCGACCAAAAAGTGATGGTTTTAGGCACCAAAAATTGTGATGCAAAAACCAGTAAATTCATGGTTTAACAGTGTCTAACCAGCAATTGTGATGAGACTTTTGTTGAAAAAAATGGTGGTTTAGCTGACAAGAAGGGTGATGTGACCTATAACATGGTGAGTTAACAAACAAAAAACATCAAAAAACGATAGAGAGGGGCTGGATATTCACTGGATTCACTGGATCAAAAAAGGGTTGCAAGCCTAGAGGCGACCTGAGGCGACGTGGGACCGGGATGGAACGGTACACCGTTTTTTCACCTCCCAAAATGGCCTACTGTGATACCTACCTTATGTTATCCCATTGTACACCAGTTGCTTGAAATTTGCCATATTTCTTGGTGAATGTGCATGTTTTTCTCGGGTTCAATAATGCATTTGTTGCTACAAACCACAATTTGTTGGTTCAATCCACACATTTGCCGGCAAAACCCGCTTGTTTGGTCGGTTAAAGCATGTTTAAACTATTTTTCTCACACAAATCCGGATTTTTTCATTGCCGAAGTCTACATTTTTATAGTTAAATCCACGTTTTCATTGCCGAGGTCCACACTTTGGTTGGGTTAAAGATCGTTAAATCCACATTTTCATAGATTTGGTTGAGTTAAATATAATTAAACAAATGTAGTTAAATATAGTCATGTTCACAGTTTTTTTTTTTCCAGGTTTGGTGGCTGAACTTCCCCCGGTCCAGGTCTTGGGCCTGATTATTGCGTGTGGCAGCGGCACACAGCTGGTGGGTCCTGGGATTGGTGGCTGGACCTATGGCCTCGCAGCCTGCCAAAGATTGGGGATACCCAGAGGGTATCCCTCTGGTAAACTAACATAGCTATGGAAAATGGCCCATTTATAGATGGTTTACCTATTAAAAATGGTGATTTTCTATAGCTATGTTAAATTACCAGATTTTTTTTTTTTTTGGGGAAGCTTACGATTTTCAAAATTTCATGGCAATACTGTGGGGGTATCATTGGTGGTTTGGAAATTTGGTTTCCACTTTTTGATGCTTACAATTCTTTCAGGGTGGTAAGAAGTTTTTTTTTGTAGTTTGCAAACTGGAGAATCACGTTTCTTAGAAGTAACATTTGTTGAAGTAAATAAGCATTTTTTTCATAGCCATGTTATATTATTAACGGAGGGTAATCCATTTGTACTTCCTGACTAATGTTTTTCACGGTAGTTGAAGCCATCAACAAGGAACATGAGTATGGGAGCGGCATAGACTTTGGCATTTCAAGTTAGGGATAGTTAGGGTATACTCCCACGATGCCAGTCGCCACTGAAGTTTAAAAAAGGGCCAATCCTAAGAAAGTGATGATCCTGGTGGTTGCTGGCAATGGGGCTTGAGAGATGACGCAAATCTTGCGCAACAAGCAGGGGGCATTTTCAATATTTTTCGCTCAATAGAAAGAACAGAAACGAACCACTGAACTCCTTTTCCAGATGGAGAGATGGTTGACCTAGAGCAACCCGAAAAACACACCGAGAATTCCCGAGGTGCCTGGTTATCCAGCCATGCTTCCCAGCAGCATCGGTTGCATCCTGGCCATCGCCACCATCGCCGTGTTCCTCCGCGTGCGCCGAGCCTTCGAGCTGGTGGAGGAGGAGGAGGCGACGCCAAAGTTGCGTCGCAGCTCCAAAGCGGCGCCTTGGAAGGGTCATGGCCAGTCCCAGGTGTTTCCTAAAATTTACCCTCTGGTTATGTCAAAATAGCTATTGAAAATGACCATTTATAGTGGATTTTCCCATAAACAATGGTGATTTTCCATAGCTATGTTAATTTAACAGAGGGTAAAAATGGGGCATCCATTGGCATCCCCAAGATGGAGTTTTGATATGTTTGAATGATTTTTATGGATTTTTGATAAGTAATGGAACATCCATGAACATCCTATGAAAATGGATGATTTACATATTGATGATGATTTCCCATAGTGCCCCCTTTTAGGAAACCACCACATGTTCAATAGGAATGCCGTACTGAAACATGGCTGGCTGGAAGATACGTGCCCCGGAGGTAGCCGCTAGCCTAAAATACCTGTTCGTATATTGAAAAGTCCGTATATTTAAATGTAGTTACCGTATATATATATGCATATATGGGGTGATTTTTCCACTGCCACGTTTGATTACTAGAGGCTACTAGGATGTATAGTAGGTTTGTTTGAAGATTATGGACACCTTAGGAAAATGCCCCAATTCCAATGGATGAAGGCCATTTGCTTTCCCCCCCTCAACTTCAAACACAGCCGCACGGTACAGTACCGTGCCAATACATTGTTGCAAATAGGGTAATATTTTCTATAGGGTAATATTTTCTAGTGTGAAATTGGGGAGGTTAAATTTCCAGAGGGTAGTAGAGGGCAGATCAATTGAGTGGATCTTATTTTACGGCCCTTCACCTTTCGCCAGAAATTGAATCCGGCCAAGGCTGCAAAGTGTGGACCGAATGGTAATGACAAACGGTGGAGAGGGCAGTTGGCAAACTATTACAGTACAAACCAAAAAATCAAAGAAGACAAAGACATACATGTGGCTGGGTGACTGAACCATGATCTGTGGGAATTGGGTCAACGGCTCGCTGGCTCCATCTGGCTCCCTTGGTGTTGCTGCTTGCGTTGCCTCAAGGCGCTCTTCCGTTTTCCGGTGCCACTTTTGACCCTCGGCTTGTGTGAGGGGAGGGCGATAGGTTCCACCCGATGATCCACTCGATATCATGTTGTTCTGGTTGGCGATGGATGAAAACAGGTGAAATACAAAGTTTTCAGGGGAACCCCATAAATCCATACCAATCCCAGCTAGGTGTAGGACCAGGGCCCCGGATCGAGTGCTTCATGACTTCATTTTCTGAGGCTGTGGATGCGTTTCTGCCAGGGCTTCGCCGTGTTCGGCGTTTATGAGGTTGATTGACTGGAGGGTAGCTGGTTTTTTGGGAGGGGAGGTCCCACATTTTTGGGGACTGTTCCAGGCTAATTCAGGTACGCAAAATGGGATTAAAACTTGAGCTCAAGTTGTGTCAGGAGGTGTGAGTAGTATTGTGCGACATAGGATTCTTAATCACAAAGTCAAGTGACCGAAGTTAAGGCCCCATGGGTGCCCGATTTTTTTGGGGGGTCCAGATGTCCAGATTGGCAGGCTATCCCCTTGTGGCTCATCAGCGACAAGGCCCTGGGAGGTCTTGGACTTTCGGAAGCTCGGGGCATGGCTTTTGGCCATGGCGGCCATGTGTTCCTTCTGTTTCGGGGGGGAACCACTCGAGGAGGGAAATATGGACATGGGATGAAATGGGATGAAATGGAATTGAAAAGCAGCTGAGGTTATTTTTAGAATCGTGATGGTATGCAAGAAAGAATTCAGAATAATCCAACACCCAAAGATCCCAAGAGAGGATAGTTTAGTTCAGTGATAAGCAATTGAAATGAGTGGGGTCTGGGTCTTCAACACAGAGCCGGTCCACCTCCCGTTTTTATTTTTTGAAGATGTTCCCATGGGCTCCTTGGCGACTGGTTGGATCAAACCTAATATTTCATTTTTTGTGTATATTTTAAGTATGAATTTAGTTGAGAATATGTAGAATATATATATATATATCATATATTTTAGTGTTTTGTTTTTTTTTTTCGGTGTCTATTTTGTTTTGTTTCTGTTCTTTCTGTTAAGTCTTTCATCAGTTGAGAATGTTGAGATGTCCCCCATGAAGCTGGGAGAATTTCTTCGCCGAGGAAAAGGAGGTGGGATCGCTCCTCTCGCGTTCTGGGCTTTGGACTCTGGTCCCGCATTGGGCGGCGCCACCTACGAGGTGATAGCGATATAGGTGTAGAGGAAGCGGGCTCTTAAAAACAATCAAAGCTTAAGTTATCCAATCATGTGTTGACGAATTGCCTACCCAATTCCTTGTGCAAGTGGCTTCCATTCCCATTGGGGTCATCTTTGGAGTTATATCGGGAGCATGCCTATAAACCCAGTTACGTAATCTTACATGACATATAAAAAATATTGGTCACGGGATTTCTGGGTCCTGCACATCAGATCTTCTATGATCTTCTCAATTCTCGGGAGCATCGTTGGCTGAGCATCATCTACTTTTCACCATTTTTCACCCCAAAACCATTGGTTGAAACCCCATTATTGTTGGTGAAGCCACCATAAGAATGGTGTTTTCACCATTTTTTCTCAGATCTCAGGAGCATTGTTCCATCTGCTTCCCCATGTCACATGACTTCTCTAAAACCTCGACCGCCCCACCGAGCTATGGCATTTTCAGAGCTAAAGCACCAAGCCGAGCCTCTAAAGAAGAACTACCCATGTAACTACCCGTAACTAACTGCTCTAGTAAATGGGGTTATATGAGTTTTAAATCGAAGAATCCAGTTGGGGGACTTACAAAAAAAAGGGTTATTATGGGTTACTGACCAGTTACGATTCGTGGGATGATCCTCCACGCTCTCAAGGAGCATCATCTACTTCTCCTTCATCATGCCATCTCTGATTCCCAAGCACCTTTCGCCTCGCTTCTTTTCGATCCTCACCAGCTGCACTGCGGGTGTCACAGCCGTGCTGCTGCCCTATGCCTCGACGGTGCCTCTGGCGAACGTGCTGCACCTGATTTTTGCCTGCACGTTCGTTTCCCAAGCCGTGACTTGATGTGAGAAGTAGATTTTCAGAATTTCGATGAGTTGATAATCTAGAAGTCCCACAAGGTTTTCTTTCCCCAACTTTTCCATTTTGGTACAAAACAGCGCAGATAATGCGAGAATATCGAACATTTCCAGTTTCAAGAAGCGGATTGTGAATGGAAGAAGTGGCCCCAGCCACCAATGCCACCTAAATCTGCAAGGATAGACATCACATCACGGATGTTTGGATATCCCGCATCCGTGACGATGTGTATCTTATGTATCTTGCACCAAACTGTACAAGATGATATACCTGCTTCAATACCAGTAGTACTGCACAAGGCGGTGGCAAAAGTTTCGGAAGATAGGAAACCTATAGGAGAGGTTGGTTGTTGTGAATCATGGATGGCAGAGCGAACCCACTGATGGATCGAAAGGTGGTTGGAGTGTCGGGCTATCTATTTGTCTATCTATCTGAAGTCTATCTGTCTCTATCCATCTATCTATCTATCTATCTATCTATCTGTCTGAAACGAAACAATTCTGCGAGACTTCCTCAAGAAGTGAAAGCTCGCAGCTCCAAGGCGATGAAATTCGCGAGACTTCCTCAATTTTTGAAATAGCGAACGTCAAATTCTGCGAGGCTTCCGTCAAAAATGGAAAGCTAAGTCCTACTGCGCTTGTTACGAAAAAGTGAGGCAAAGTCATACGAAGTGCTGCACCTGTCATGCAGAATCATCTTAGCAAACCTGAAGATCTGATGCTCCAAAATGCAACCCTTCTCAGGAAATCAGCGGCCGGACCTCCTATATAACATGTTTGAGTCACGCGTCTCTTGTACTGCGCCTGCCACACGAAATGCGATTGCAGATCCTGGTCAAACGCCCCGCACGTGCCATCGTTGTTGAAACTGCTGCAAAGCCCGCTCGTTTGGCTCACTTTTGGCAAGGTGCATATCCATTGCGCCGGCCACACGCAACGAGGCTTCAACATCCGTGGTGTTTTTTTACCATTTTGACTTCGAAATGTGCTTCGTGCCACAACTGTGTGCACTTTTTCAACATCTCAACTTCCAAAAGTGCTTTGAGGCTGAAGCGTTTTGTACATTTTTACTTCGAAACGTGCTTCGTGCCACAACGGCTTGGACTTTTTCAACGTCTCACCTCCCAAAAGTGCTCCGAGGCTGAGGTGTTTTTGAAGGGCGTGCACATTTTTGACATCTCAACATCCAAAATTGAACCCGTAATGGTTTTAACATTTTCAGTTCCCAATGTGCTTCGTCCCGCAACGGCGTGCGCTTTTTCAACATCTCAACTTCCACAAGTGCTCCGGGGCTGAGGTGTCTTTGACATTTTGACTTCGAAACATGCTTCGCGCCACAACGGTGTGCAATTATTTTTGATCTCTCATCTCCCCAGATGGCTCTGCACCTGCCGCTTTAGCGAGTCTACTTTTCGACCCTCCGGAGCTACAAAACATTGGAAAAACAAAGTTTCGCGACTTTTCTACTGTACCTTTTTGCGCACCTTCATCTTCTTTCTTCTGGCTCTTTCTCTTCTCTGACCTCTTCTTTCCTTTTTTTCTCTGGCTGCTGAGCTGTCCATATTGTCAGAGTTTGATTTCTAAATTTCCCGGACTTTACACACGCACACACACTTACACACACACATATATAATCATATATATATATATATCTAATGTTGGCACATTATATGTATTGTGTTTTTTTTCTCTGGTGTTGTTTGTTCATAATGACTGTTGAATCGCTTCGCCTATCGTCCCATCGCCATCCATGGTTGCCACGACACTGCTGAGCTCTGACCGCTGAGGCTGTCAACATGCAATTCACCAACAATGCCACGGGTCCCCAAGACCGATCTGTCATCACAGGTGTGGCCGTCACGGTGGAAACCATCGGTAGCTCGCTGGGGTTTTAACTGACGTGGCCCTTGGGGATATGCTCCGAAAACATATAGGTTCAGGTAGATCATGTCTTGTAAGATGTTTGGACATCCTCAACCCAAAGCCGCTTCTTGACAACGAAGAAATTGGAGTGCGTTTTCATGTTTGAGGATGCTAGAGGATGGTTGTTTCACAGGGGCTGGTAAATGCCACATTTTGAGGATTTTAAACATCATTGTCAAGTATCTGTTGTAAAATTCTATCCCCAATAGTTGGGTGATGTTCAACTACGCCATTTACCAACCCCTGTTTCACTTTGACATGCGCTTTGACCCCTTTTACTGGTGGATGATTGGTGGCTGCATCGCTGTGATTGCAGCGACCATGTCTTCGGACGCCTCGCCGCAGCGACGACCCCATGAGAATTAACATATGTATATATATATGATTATATGTGTGTATATTTGATAATATTCATTTAATATCACTTATAATCATTTAATTTCATTTGTAATCATGTGTATAAATATTTACCTACCTACCTATCTACCTATCTACCTATCTACCTATCTATCTATCTACCTATCTACCTATCTACCTATCTATCTGTCTATCTACCTATCTATCTGTCTATCAATCTATCTATCTATCTATCTGTCTGTCTATCTATCTATCTACCTATCTATCTATCTATCCATCCATTCATCTATCTATCTATCTTTCTATCTAGTTTTCTAGTTATCTAGTCTGTTTATTTATTTATATTTGTTTATAATTTATTTGTTTATTGAATAGTTTTTCTCTGTTTCCAGTGGCCCACTGTTTTTATTTTTCCAAGTTGTCCTCAAGTTCGATACACTGGTGGACTGTGGCCTTCATCGCTAGGAATTGCGGGGACTTGTCATGGTGTCACGGGACTGTCTGAGGCAAAGCCTTGTCGCCAGTGGCCATGTCCTGGTTATTCGCTTGGTCCTTGCAGCGTTTCGGGAAGGAGGGTCATGACCTGGTCTTTGTGGTCCTGGCGCGGGGGCGAGGAGATTCGACATGTTTCGGATGGACTTAGTGCTGAATGGTGTTGTTAACTGTTAACTGACTTTTGTAGTGTTTTTTTTGGTTTCCGACTTAGTGGTGCATTGATTTTGCTCGTGAAGTTGGAATAGTTTGGATACTTTTGGATGGCGCAGTGACTGAACAAAAGCAGGGATGGGGGATGCTACTGACGAGAAAGTGAGATCCAAAACTTGGGACTTCACCGAGCTGACCTAAGTTGTTTAATTCAACAGGACAGTGTAAAAGGCACTAAACCACAAAGAGCAATGGTACCTGAGCATGCATTTGAAGCAGCCACGTTTGACGCCTGGAATGACTTGAAAGCAAAAAAAATCATTCAACGTTCAAGTGTTGTTCTTCCCGCCCCTCTCTGAAGCAGACAAATGTCATTTTGAGTGGTTTTTGCTCATGTTTGTCTATTTCACCTAGCCCGTCCTTCATGTTTCTTCTAGCTTGGCTGAGCTGGGAAGCTAGGTATCCATGGTGCAACCCTCCGCAAAGAGGCACAAAATGCCAGCATTTCCTGGTAATTATCATTTTGTAATGTACATATATGATATTTACGTACATGATGTAGAAGTGGAACATAGTGGTGAAACAGGGCTGAGCAGCTCCAATGGATTCAAATGGTTTGTTTTTTCCATAGGACCTCCTCCTGGTCGCAAGCGTTATATAGCCCCTCAGCCCAGCTCCTGGAGGCGGCTCTAGCGCTGATGCAGCTCACGTGCAGTTTGTTCCTTCCCAGCAGCGTGGACGGCAGCGAAGCAGTACAAACCGAAGATGCGAGCCCAGTCGGAGCGGCCAAGGTGGGAAGATTGGGGGGACCATCCCCAAACGGATTCCGGTTGCTGGGTGCTGGGGATTGTCCCGGGGATGGTGAAAACGAAGCAACCTGATAAAGCATGAGTGCGGATACATCATAGTGACCTCACTGTGAAGTCGCTGGAGTGATGGTTCGTGGGGGCATCCCAAAATAGCCTGGTTTGGCAGCTTAGTGACATCATCACATGATTCATCCACTTGGTTGATATCAGCGTACGTGACAATGACCAAGTGGAATAAGCAGATCTCAGTGGAATGCCAGTGCATCCGCATCCCAACAGGTTCCTGCCTCGAAGATTGGCGGCATGCAACATCCGCAAGCTTCGCTGCGCGAGCGATCCCCACCCCCTTAACCTTGGTTTTTGCTAGGGGGGCAGGGAAATTGTAACTTACAATAAACGATGGGGGGGGGGCCTGGGGGGGGGTAGCGAATTGTAAGTTACATTTTTTTTGGCCCCAAAAAACTAGGGGGAGGGGGGGGTTCAAAATGTAACAATCGACGTGGGACATCGTAACTTAATGTAACTTACATTTTAGCCACACCCCCCGCCCAAATTTTGCATTTGCTTGCTAGATTTGGTAAAGGCATACCTTAAGGTCACAGTCTTCATGTGTTTTTGCAGACTTGGAAACTTCCCCTGCAGCTACTTACATTTTTCTTCTGGGGCAGAAGGTTCCATAGATCATCCATGACAGTCCTTGGTATCCTCAGATGTGATCCAAAAAAACAATATATATATATATATCAGATTATATCAGAATATATATATATATAAATATGTTTTCTATGTGTACTTATGTGTATTTTGAATCTATTTCGGTATGTTTTAGATCTGCCTTAGATATTTTGTGGATATGTTTTAGATATGGTTTAGTTTTTTTTGGGTATGTTGTGTATTTTGAATGTATTTTCAATGTGTTTTAGATGTGTTTTGACCTTATCGTGTGTTTTGTGTAAATGTGGAAATAATAGTTTTCTGTCAGCAGGCGGTGTATTTTGAATGTATTTTGAATATAGTTTAGGTATGGTTTAGATTTGATTTAGATATGATTTAGGTCTTGTTTAGATATTTTGTGGATATGTTTAAGATATGGTTTAGATAGTTTATGGTATTTCACGGTATCATATGGTGCATTTTGATATGTTATGACACTTTATATCGCTATATGATAGTGTTTTCAGGCAATATAAATGTAAAGTTGAAAAGCTTCTGCGCTGGATGTCCCTGCAAAATGCATATGTTTGCCAGCCTGAACTTTCATAACTTACATTTTCTTTCCCCCCATGGAGCCTAATGGTGGGTATATGGTGTGTAAATGGTGGAAATAATAGTTTTTTTTTCAGCAGGCTGTGTATTTTGAATGTATTTTGAATATGATTTAGATATGATTTAGATATGTTTTAGAGATTTCGTGGATATGTTTAAGATATGGTTTAGATAGTTTTTGGTATTTCATGGTATCATATGGTATCTTTTGATATGTTATGACACTTTATATCGCTAAATGATAGTGTTTTCAGGTTTCAGGCAATATAAATGTAAAGTTGAAAAGCTTCTGCGCTGGACGTGCCTGCAAAATGCATATGTTTGTCAGCATGAACTTTCAGAACCTACATTTTATTTCCCCCATGGCGTCTAATGGTGGGTATATGTTGTGTAAATGGTGGAAATAATAGTTTTCTTTCAGCAGGCTGTGTATTTTGAATGTATTTTGAATATGATTTAGATATGATTTAGGTATGTTTTAGATATTTTGTGGATATGTTTAAGATATAGTTTAGATAATTTATGGTATTTCACGGTATCATATGGTACATTTTGATATGTTATGACACTTTATATCGCTATATGATAGTGTTTTCAGGTTTCAGGCAATATAAATGTAAAGTTGAAAAGCCTCTGCGCTGGATGTCCTTGCAAAATGCATATGTTTGTCAGCCTCAACTTTCATAATTTACATTCTCTTTTCCCCCATGGCACCTAATGGTGGGTATGTGTTGTGTAAATGGTGGAAACAATAGTTTTCTTTCAGCAGGCGGTGTATTTTGAATGTATTTTGAATATGATTTAGATATGATTTAGATACCCTCTGGTAAACTAACATAGCTATTGAAAATCACCATTTATAGTGGATTTACCCATTAAAAATAGTGATTTTCCATAGCTATGTTAGTTTACCAGAGGGTATGTTTTAGAGATTTCGTGGATATGTTTAAGATATGGTTTAGATAGTTTTTGGTATTTCATGGTATCATATGGTATCTTTTGATATGTTATGACGCTTTTTACCGCTATATAATTAATTATGATTATGCTTTCAGGTTTTTAGGCAAAATAAATGTAAAATTGTATGTTGAATGTGTTTTAGATATGTTTTCGATATGATTTAGATATGTTGTAGATATCTTTTGATGTTTCATGGTAACATATGGTATATTCTTAAGGCTATGAGTCATAGCCTATGGCACTTTATACCGCTGTATGATTGTGCTTTCAGGTTTTCAGGCAATATAAATGTAAAGTTGAAAAGCCTCTGCACTGGATGTGCCTGCAAAATGCATATGTTTGTCAGCCTGAACTTTCATAACTGACTTTTTTCCCCATGGTACCAAACAATTGTAATATTACATTTTTCACGTCAAAATCGATTATTGTAATATTACATTTTTCACCCCCCTACCCTCGAAAAAAGTAATATTACAATTTTCTGCCCCCCCCTGGTCTAAGGGGTAGGGATCGCGAGCGGATGGGCTCCGAACGAGCGATGATCCTTCCAGTGATCTGGGGGTAACCATGGTCCAATGGTTGGGATCAACGTGGTCAAGCCACAACCATCCGTAACCCTTATACAATTTTATATACACCCTTGTATACCTCCCGAAAATACCTGAAGAATCTGACAAAGACAGATATTTATGCGGCCATTCTTGATTTTTTCCTGATCATGATAAGATGTGTTGCTTTGTTTTGTACTTGGGGTCGGGGGAGCTATCATTCTGGCAGGAACCACCAAAAAGTTAGAAACATAAAGCCCTACCAAAATACAGCACCCCCTCAAACAGATAGAACAATTAGAAAAGCCAGAACCTTGGAAATGATGTGGAAAGCCATGATCGAACTACCATCCTGAAAGTATGTTTCTATTTATTTAGGGGATACCATGTAGCAAACTAAATACCGACCGCTGGGATGATCGGTGGCAAGTGCAGGTGCCCGCGACCCCGGAAAAGACTGAAAAACTGATGAGATTTACTTCATATCTACAGGTTTTCTCGCTGTCTACTTTCCTTTCTATTTGGGTGTTAGCTATAAATTATATATTATGCTGGAAGTGTCCTGCATTGTCCTACCTACACATGCGGAATCCTTCATGAGAGGTGACTGGAAGTGTCAATCAGCCCCCGGCTTTCGTGGGGCAGTGCCTTATATACTGGAGAAACTTTGGCATGATAGGTTGCTCGAAGTGTAGGCTGCTAAAGAGAGCTGGAGCAGTGAGACATAGTTCGGTATATGTTGAGTTGCCTTGGCCGAAGATGCAACGGGCGCAGGCCCCCGAGTAGAGCCAACAAGAGCTTCCGAGTTCATGCTGCAGAAATCCTGCGTAGCATGCTGGGCCAGTTGAGTGAGCGAAATCATGGGGAATGGGATACATGCCTGGGACATTTTGCCATGACCCGGATTGTGTGGGGGATCACATGCAATTACCAATCTGCTCCCATGGTCATTTGGGACCTTCGGGGAAAGAAATGGTTCAGTTGGTCGCTTCAATAGGTTCCTTCCAAATCTGGTTGGTGGTTTCATTGGCTGACCGCCCAGACGCATGGGCCAGCGATCAGATAGCGCTTATCTATTGAACATTACTAAACCTATTTGGATGAGCGTGCAGCAATTGAGTGTAAGAATGCTTTTTGTAGACATGTGCAACGGAGTCTGAGAACAACATACTGTCAAAACTGATGCTCAACCACGGCCGCAACTTCACATCATGAGTGAAGCTGCAGTGCTCACAATACTGCACAGGCTTGCACGGATGATATGAATGGTGAGCTTGAAGTGCTCTGGTATTTGCAGGCATGATATTTCTTCATGTTTGGAGGGGGGTTTTCAGCCTTGGGTTTCACTCAGGCGGGTTTTGTCCAGAAGTGTGCTGTGGAGCTTCAGCCGAAGCTTGCTGATTTGCACCGTAGTCTGCATCCGTCCGTGCCAGTCTTGACTGCAGACATCACCGATGTCACCACAGCCGCTAGGATTCATGAAGTTTGCCCAGAACCTGCAACCGTAATGGCAGGGATTGCATGTCAACCATATAGTAGGGCAGGCAAACAAGAAGGAGGGTTTGACACGAGAGCAGCCACTCTTCCGGCCACCTTGCAGATAGCACACTGCTTGCAGGCACCCGCACTGATCATGGAATGTGTTGTTCCAGCACGTGACAACCAGTATGTGATAACTTGGTTTCAAGGTGGTGGATTGCACGATGAAGTTGGAGGAGGTGTGGTCAGCCATGAGATACCGATGGTGGGTTGTTGCAACACACCCCAGGTTGGGCAGAATCATTGTGCCACCATACCCCAAGGGTTCAACTTTGGTGGTTAGAGATCTCATGCCATACACACGCAGATGGAGTGATGTTGAAGAAGCGCAGTTGGCCCTTTCTGCACAAGAGATTGACAGGTTTCAACTTGGGGGTGAACCACTCAGGAAGTACCTAGTCCAAGCAGACCAAAAACTCCCGAGGTGCTTGTGAGTGTAGGCCACGGGTTTCGCAGACTACACGTTGCAATCACGAGGTCTTTTTGCTCAGCTTGTACAGATTCCGGGCCTTGGCAACCAAGTGAAGTACAGACACCTGCATGCAGTTGAAGTGGCCATTCACAATGGGGTCCCACCAATGCAAGCATGGAGTACTGATGCTAGGCTCAACTTGTGTGCCATTGGGCAACTTGCCAGTCCATTTCATGCCACATGGGTAGCAGCTGCATTGGTAGCGCATGTACAGAAGCTTTTCACGAGTGATGTGCCACTTGACCCGAAGCACTCTTTGGGAACTTTGAAACAACTGGTCATGCAACAGAGCAAAGAGTTTTTCCCGACCATTCCCAGGGTGATAGGTTCATCCTCAAGTCAAGCTGCAACAGAAGTTGACAACAGGTGTCGGTTGGACATCTCCGATCATGCAGGTGCCTCCTGGACTTTGGTGCACCAACCGCAGAGCACAGTCAGACAGCTGATCGAAGCTGAATGTGATTTGCTTCATCTTCCGATTTTTGATGTTCAGGTTTGTGATTGGGAAGGTCAAGCGTTATCTCATGAGGCACGATTGAAAGATCACCAAGCAGTAGTCATGATGAGACCTGGGTTCCAAGCCCCAGCCATTGACCACCCAATGCCTGAAGTGCCATTCCAACCGGAAGACCTGCTGCCATGCCCAACCGATGTACAGCCATTGCATGCCTCTGCACCAGCTGGAGTAGTTGACACACAAGTGGATTCCGATGCCGACATGATGCCAAGTGAAAGTCACCCGGATGATGCCAGAGCAACTGCCATTGCCCCACATGCCATCGAACAGAACTTGACAGCTGACGATTCTGTTCTTGCTCTGTTTCACTTGACGCCTGCAAGTTTGCTGGAAATGATCCCGTCCATGGCCAATGATGCAGCCATCTGCATGAACCTTAGAGCGCTCAAGATCTCTTGGAGGTGTCGTGTCGAACTTTTGTCAAGACAAGAACATGTTTGGGCTGATGATGAATTGTTGTGGCACTTGCAAGCATCCGTCATGCATGCAAACAAATATGCAGTGGTCTTGGATCCCTTGTTGGCCACCAGTTGGATTTCCGCTGGCAGTGTTGACCTGATCGAAGTTTGGCTCAGCTCTGTGGAATTTCCGTCCGACAGGATTGTTTCAGCCGTTTTACACCAGGGACATTGGACTCCTGTCCTCTGGATTGTGACAGCTGACAGATTAGAGGTGCACACACATGAGCATGATGACATGGATATCAATTTCCTGAATGGACTTCATGGACTTTGGTGTCAAGTGCTTGCTGTACCGTCCTTCACGGTGTCCTGTCTGCGTCGTGCCTTTGGTGTCAACTTGTGTGGTGCAGCAGCAGTCTCTTTCCTGATTGCCAAGCTCAATGATGCCTAAATGCCGCAGAATGAATCTGAACTCCTTGACATGAGCCATCGTCTGCGTGAGCAATTTCGTGTGTCCCATGCTGATGCTACCATGGTCAAACGGCCATGGTGTTGGGGAGCTGGTAAAGAGGAGTTGCCTACACTCCTGGCCACGTTGCTGCAGTTTCATTGAGTCCCACAATCCGCCTCTAAGCAAAGAGCCAAGCTCGTCATGCAGAGTCTAGGGAAGGATTCAGTTCAGAAGGCTCTCGAGGGAGTTTCACCTTGGAAAAGCTTGAAGCAGATCGCCAATCAACACACACCAGTGATCCAGCAGCTGGTTTTGCCCGATGAGCTGGCCAAAGTGGTGCAAGAGAAGAAGTCCAAGACGCCGATGGCAAAAGAAAGCAGACAGCCAAAGACACGCCAAACTCCTGCGAAGCCACTTGACCTTGACCCAGGTCGTTTGCAACTGGCACCAGATACGTTTTGCACTGCCCCAGATGCCATGATGCAACAGATCCCGGTCTCACAGGTCGGACCTTTAGCCTCAGGAGTTGCCTTGGTCACACATGCAGAAGCGCAGCCGTTTCTACAAGCCAACAAAGTCTTGACCAACAAGGGATTAGCTCTGTTGATTGTCAATGGTCCCTCGGAGTTGCAGACCGAACTGCAGTGGAGTTCCATTCGTTTTGCAGCCAACTGTGCAATCAACCAACAGCCGGTCTTGTTGCATGGTCTCTTGGTCCAGTTAGGCAGTCAGGTAGTAGGTCCATTCCAACGGCCGAACAATGTTTCAGTCCCTGATGTCCCTGTTACTTGTGCCAGGATCACTGTCTACCAGGACCAGTGGCCACAGGACTGAAAAAGTTTTGCCTCACACCCAGTGAAAGAAGTTTTGCAACACATTCCTCCGTTGCAGTCGTGCCGAACAGATGGATGCCAGTGCCCAAAGTGGCATCGAGACCCCATGGATCATGCTCAGGATGTGGTGTTAGATGTGTTCAAGCGCCAGTTCTTCACAGATGGAGGACGACCAGGCCGAGCTCACCAAGCCAGCCACTTCAGTGTACAGATCAGGTACCTGAAACAACAAGAGGCAGCAGTGTTGCAGTGCAGTGGCACATCTGGCCTGTACATAGAGCCCCGTTTGCCTGACTCGTCCAATCCATCAGACGAGTATCAAGTCGTGTGGATGCCTCAGGCCACTTTGGCAGAAGCACAGCATAGCATGCAATGTGAACCCCTCAGCATAGGCCTGGCCCGTGCTGGACGTAGGTATGGCATCCGTGTACAGGCAAAGCACTACCAGTCCGTGTTCAGCAAGCTGAAACCGGATAGCCAGTTTCTTGCACCCGGAGAACGCCTGAATTGGCACTGTGGGCCTTGGCCTTTCGGAAGTGACAGGAAGATGCTGGCCAAAGTTTTTGGTGACATGCAGTGGCAAGCCCGTCCATTGCAGCCTGCCAAGACAGTGGACGGAGGCATCATGTGGCTGGTGCAATCAGTGACAGAACCTCCCACTGCAGTTTGGAACTTAGGTCATGGGCCTGTTGTGGTTTCCAGGTGTGAGTCCCAGTCTGCTAGCATGACGCAGTCGAGCCATGTCATAGGACCACAAGCCACTGTGGAGCTGTGTAGCACCAATGCTGAAGTTGACCCCTGGTTGACTCGTGATCCATGGCAAGGGTCTTTGCGAAATGTTCCCGTTCAGCCAGCGCCGAATGTCACCACACAAATCCAAGAGATGGAAGAGAGACTGGAAAAGGCCATTTTGGCCAAACTGCCATGTGAGAAGATGGAAACAGATGAGGAGGACAATCGTGTCCACCAACTTGAACTCCAACTCCAGCATCTGGCAACACGTCAGCAATCACTGGAGGGCCTGGTGAATGAACATCACCATCAGCACACGGCACAGGTTCAAACCTTGCAAACACAGATGATGTCACAAATGGAAGTTCAACGCACCCAAATGAAGGGTATGTTCGATGACCAGATGAGCAGGCTGGAGGCCATTTTGGCCAAGAAGGGGCGCTATGATTGAAAGCATGGCAGCTGCAGGAAGAAGCCCAGGCCTGCGGCGGCGAATGCCGATCTCTGGAGCTGGGCGCTACAATCAGTGGAGCGTTTGGGCCTTGAGCAGATCATTCTGACTAAGGTGGCGGCACACAGGTTGGTGGCTTCAGCAACCAGCCGCTATGAAGCGTGGCTTTTCTGGCATAACACCGCTGCAGACCATGCGGCGAAGACAGCTAATTTGGACAGAGGTGAAAGTTTCTGGACGCTTTGGCAGAAGCATGTTCGTGAGGTTACAGCAGCCCAGGAAGTTCATGCACAAGCGTGGAACCTCCACCTTCAGGTGGCACTGATGAGCGTCAAGGATGATCAAGCTTTGACGTTGGACACAGTTGAGATACAACAGCCGAAACACACGAGAGTTTTCGACAAGCTTTTTGATGTTTCAGCATGGCAGGGAGACCTCCCCAAGCAGTTTGCCAATGAGTACGGCCATGGTATGGCGACCCGCGTGGCCACCTGGTGGAAGACCCGTACGGAAGCTGGAGGAACCCAGGTTTGTACTTGGACTATCAGCTGACATGGGGTTGTGCAGGGCCTTTACAGCACAAAACTGCTTGGTTGGACGGGTTCTTACGGCCGTATTTGGATGCGGCAAAATATCCCTTCCTGAAACGGCTGAAGTGGTTTCGCAGATGCCTCAAACAGTTCTGGCGTGAGAGTAAGCAACAGGTTGGACTGGAAACTTGCAGATGTGAAAGTGAAATTCTGCAGTCCCACATAGCTGCTGCTTCGATCTGCTGGGGTGCGGCGACGTTACGCATCACAGAAACCTGGTTGGCTGAACACTGCAAAGGTCCAGTGTCTAGAGGAACGAAGCAGGTGCAAGCACTGCCCATAGCAAACGCTATCCCGGGTATGCGGCTTGCTAGAGATGCATCAAACGATGCTGTACAAAGCGCTGACAGCGCTTAGATGTGACAAAAGGGCCTCGATCCTGAACCCGATCAGGCCCGGCCGATGGAAACAGTGGTGGTTTCAGACATGAATTTAATTTTTCATTTCATATATTGGGGATAATCCTTCCCATTGAAGATGGTTAAAACATGTTAAAACCACCAACCAGAAAATTGGTTCCGGCCATGTCTTCCCGCATCTTCTCCCTTTGGTTCCAGCCTGGCGGCCTGTCTTGGATCGTCATCCTGGAGATGGAAATGTCAAACAACCACCAGGATGGGAATAGGTTTGAACAAATCATGTTATATCTACTTCAGGACGATTCTCTCTCTCTCTCTATATATGTTATATATATATACATATATGTTATGTATATATATATATACACATGTTATATATATATAATTATTGTTATTCATGTCATTGTCAGCTTGAACGAACCTGCAGTTGCACGGCTGAACGCCCAGGTTTTGCCTCAAAGGACGTGCTGCTTCTTTTGTGTCTGGGCGCCCTGTGCCCCCAGAACAAACCAGCGACTCCGATGTTGGGTGAATGGTGGACATCACTACTGTGAGGTAGGCAAGTTGAAGCGAAAATGAGCTGACTCTCACGGTAAATATGTAGAAATTGTACGACAATATATGTATATCTTTAAATTTGAATCTGCACGTGCTACCAGTAGATGATTCTAGTCCAGGAAACATGGCGTTGTCACCGTTGTCCTTGTGTCATTTGCGTCGTTTGGGCATCAAAAAAAGGTGGACTGATTTTCTCGCAACCCAGGCCGGGACAAGAGAAGCTCGCGGAGGTCCAGAGTTTCTTTTGGACTTCCGGCAGTTCATCGGCCCAATCGTAGTGTCTCAACAAAGCCAAAGGAAGCTACCAAACCACGCGCCCGCCAAGCTTTTGCAGATTGACAGTCTGAGAATGTCCAGTCCAGTTCCCTTCTTACTACTCGACTCAAAACTTCTCAAAGATCCCGATTGGGAGTATATCCCAGAGCCCCTTGGGTTTTGGTCCAGGAGAACTTGTCAAAAGCCCTGAAGTGCCTGGCCTGAAGTTGGTGGAAACCTTTCAGAGCGGGGTGAGAAATTGGGAAACCCACCATTGGTGGCTTGATGTGGCTTGAACTTTCATTATTTTTTACTCCCCATTAAGATAGACTTATCATGACGACCCTGCCATGACCTTGGACGACTTGATTCCCAGGTTGGACCCTCAACTTCTGGATGCTTGGAATGGCTTGGGCGAGGCCACTCCGGTCCCACAATGTGGGTGAAACATTTTGGATTGGATCATTTTAAAATCGTGTTCGTGGCCGCAGATGGCCCAATGCTACTGTTGGGGTTTCCTACGGGCGACAGGTCTATTGGAACATGCAAGACATCTCCCAGGCCTGGGCTGTGGATGCTGAGTTTGATGATGGCATTTTCCCCATGGGACACCGTTGGGGTAATCTATGGGGATGATTTTCGCATTTTTTTGCCATCAGCACATCCAAATGCTATGTAATTATGCATGACTGGTTGGTCGTTTGGAACATTTTTTATTTTTTCCATATGTTGGGAATGTCATCATCCCAACTGTTACTCACTCCATCATTTTTCAGAGGGGTAGGTTATAGCACCAACCAGATGATTCTGCATGTCATACTCTGGGGCTGCTATCTTCACCCGGTGGTGGCGATGGTGGGGAGGGCTTCGCCTACAGCCGAAAAATGGGTAAACACCATGGTTTACCATGGCTTACCATGATGCATAGGGCATAGGCATGGATGGTTTATATTCCAATTTATGGTAATATATTCTATTATGGTAATATACTACCATTATAGTGAAGATAAAAATTTATGGAATATCCATATTACAAAAACTTGTTTTATGGCAATATATTCCACTTTACCATGATCCTGAATGATCCTGAAATTTGCCGGCGAGCTCAGCCTTTCGAGGCACAGCGCTGCTTTGAACAAGCCTTGGAGATGAGCGAAACGCCCAACCCAGTGGCTTCGAAGCGATGCAGAGAGTGGTTGCCTTCTGGTAAACGAACAGTTTGCGAACTGGAACATCCACACTTTTTATCGCTTTTTAGCAGGGAAATCATGGTAAATCAACTATTTCAATCTATTTCATACTATTTCTATGGCCAATTGCAATAGCTATGTTAGATTACCAGAGGGTATAACATGTCCTGGTTGATCCTGGTTGATCCCAAGTGATTCAACTCCGGGGCTTTCGATCTCTGAGACAAGGGCACACCTTTACGGATGATTGGCGTAGTACCTCCCAAAAAAAACAATCATCCTACTCTGGCTGGATTGGGCTTCGATTTCTGTGTGGTTCTACTTCTCTCATACTCAGCTTTTCCGAGTCGACCCAACTTCAAGAAGCGACAACTTTGACCGAGCAGTGCGTTGATGTTTCAGCATCCTCCCGTTCTTGTCCGGACAGACAGGATCAAAGTCATACACCTTATACACCCTTCATTCCTAGTCTCAGGGGACAAGGATCACAAAATTTCACCGTGGTTTACCCCTTTTGGCTTTGACAAGACAAGAGTCTCCGGTGAATTTTCTGCATAATGAGGGTAAAACATGGTAAAACAATGCCATAAACCACCCATTTGGGAATGGTTTAATATACCACCTATTTATGGTGAAAAAAGGGGGGATGGTTTATGAAATTGTTTTACCCACATTAATTTCCATTCGTTATTGGTTTCTTTATGACGGGCGCTGCAAGGTGTCCTTGCGAAACCTCTCTATGACCTTGAGAGCGGCAGGTGCCAGTTAGCTCAATCGCTGCATCTCAACCTTTAAGGTTATGGCTTCTGAACGATCACGATAAGGATACTGCATATCATCATTATTACTTGTATATGATGATATGCATACACATATACAAATATAGCATCTCATCATAAACTATTTGATATGTCATTGTACTATTCTTTCTATGGTCAAGATTGTGTTCTTTGGCACATATTAATCCTATTCATTATTATGTATCATTGTTATTATTACATTATACTACATTATGGTTTTCATCACTCCCATGGTTTCCCTTGATGTTTCTTGCACGTCACCGGTCGACCTCTGCATGGCTCAAGACGCTACGTCACGCCACGGCGGCGCTGAAACCCAGTGCCATGGTGCTGCAACTGCTGGCGTTGAGTGGGGAAGAAATCCAGGTGCCGCATCGGCGACGAAAACGGTTGGTGAAGGATGCTGAAGGTTCACGATGTTGATTGTGAAGCCCCCCAGTTTATCATAGGGGGGTAGCATGTTCGGTTGAATAGTGAGTTTTAACTATTCTTGATTTAGTGTTTTTAATCCGGAGGTTACATGAATGATGTGAAATGGTTGAGAGGGTATTCAACGATCAAATGATGGAGATCTATATGGCCATCAAAATGTCGATGATCTAACCACTAAAAGAGGGAGTTAATCATGAACCGGAGGATTGAACATCAACATTTCGATATTTTTTCTGGGTTGATGTAGGTTGCTTTTAAAAAAAGGGAGCCGTGATGGCCATCGGGATTTGCAGAGGTGGAATTGTCAGATGCGCAGAGCATGAAAGATGTGAAGCTCGGCAGAGACAGTGGATCCCATCGTCCCATCGTCTTGAAGGGATCCACTAGCTGGTCGTCGGCATGGTTACCCTCTGGTAAACTAACATGGCTATGGAAAATCACCATTTTTAATAGGTAAACCATCTATAAATGGGCCATTTGCCATAGCTATGTTAGTTTACCAGTTTACCAGAGGGATCCAGAGGGTATGTTAAATAACCAGAGGGTAAGCTTTTCGCTTTTCGACCCCAAATGGGTTGAAACCACCAACCAGTTTTGAGTACACTGTTCGGTAGCGGATGAAACAGTGTAGTTTAGTACATGAGTCTACATAGAGGTTTCTTATTATCCCCTCTGAAGGATGTTTTTTTCCTTGATGAGTTGTGGAACTCCAAGTTTCACGCCATGCCATGTCTTAGTTTCACTTGAGATTGGGACTTCTGGAGTACATGAATAATTAACTTTATACGGTATATGATGTCAATCGTTTGCGAAAAATGATACATGGTGATATTTTCTGATGAATCGTCGTTAAGATTTTCTACACATGAGGATGCATTATGCTATGTTATTAAATAGCCTGTAGAAACGATGGCATCATGATATTCTGTCGACCATATCAATATTCTAACATGATAGACGTTTCTGCACAACTTCATATCACGTCAATCTTTTGCCGAAAAAAATGTGGATATACTTTGTAGAACCCCCGTTTGGCTTAAGACTGCTTTTACCGTTTTGGTGCAGGAGGGGGGGGGGTATTGGTGCACGGCTGGTGCGCGGAAAAGGAAAATAGGGGCAAGGGTGGGTCTGGGAAGGAAAAAATAGGAGCGGGAGTGGGTTCTTGCCAATCTATGGATCCAGTCAGGATCCCGTCGGGACCCAGTCGGGCACCAATTTTTGCATTTTTGGGCACCGCTTTTGGCCAGTCGGGATCCAGTCGGGATCCAGTCGGGATCCAGTCGGGAGGCAGCCAAATTCATAAAAAATAGCATTTTTGCAGTGTTTTTGCATGTTTTTCGGTGATTTTGGCTGCTTCCCGACAGGTCCAAACGTGGTGCCAAAAATTCGAAAATTGGTGCCCGACTGGATCCCGACTGGATCCCGACTGGATCCCGACTGGCCAAAAGCGGTGCCCAAAAATGCAAAAATTGGTGCCCGATTGGGTCCCGACTGGGTCCCGACTGGGTCCCGACTGGATCCCGACCCGGTTTCTTCAAAAAAACACCTATTTCCTTAAATTTGAGCACCTATTTTTGAAATTTTAGCACCTTGCCGTGCACCACCCCTTCCCTCCGTTTCCCCCTCCGGACCCCCCCCCCCACCAGTCTTAAGCCAAACACGGGCTTGGCAAGATATACTACAACATATCACGATATGTATGAATATATATATATATTAAACAATTCTATTTAACACACACGCACATACATTACATTACATTGCATTACATTACATTACATTACATTTCATACATACACACATACATACACATACATACACACACATACATACAGCTACATACACATACACACACACACATACATACAGCTACATACACATACATACACATACGTACACATACACACACACACACACATAAAAAATACACATACACATACATACACATACATACACATACATACACATACATACACATACATACGCATACATACACATACATACACATACATACACATACATGCACATACAAACACACACACATACACAGACATACACATAAAATACACATACACATACGTACACACGTACACACACACACATACACACATACACATACATACATACATGCATGCATGTATGCATACATACATCCATCCATCCATGTATGCATGCATGCATGCATCCATCCATCCATATATATATATATATATATCATTGTTAGTAACCACTTGAACATCCAATTTCTGCAGGGTAAGATTGACATCTGCAGCTTAGCCCCTTTGAATCCTTCGAGGAGGGCGCGTGTGGCTGCCAAGTTGGGCTGCGATGCTGGAGCAGTGCTGATGGTGACGCGGCTGATGTTTTGTTTTGTATTTTTTTAAAAAACTGTGGGTTTTACCCTGCAAACCAACATAGATGTGGATTTTTCCTGTAAACGTTTGCATAGATGTGGATTTTACCCACCATGACTGTAGATCATTTTTCCGCACCCCCAAGAAATGATGCTGCACAGTGTTTCCAGGATGATATATAGTTGGATGCTTGAAATTCCTGGCACCTCCAGGTGTCCCACATCTTTCGACATTTTTTTTGGGGGCGTTGAGGTTCCTTCGGATGGCACCGAAGTGGTGAAGGATAGCCAAGTGGTGGACAGCTGTGGCGCCCTGCGCCTTGGATCAGATGGATCACCAATTGTTAGAGGAAACCAATCTTCCAACCCCTATCTGATCTATCTGGAAGGGTCTATGTTAATTTACTGGAGGGTAGTTCATCTTCCAAAACCATGAAAAACCCAAAGAATCCACAACGTTTGAAAGAGACAGTTGGGATATGTTGGGATCAGCATGATGTGAGATATTAAGGACCGTGATCAACCAGTCCTTCGATTCGAGGTTAATTAGCGCCTTTGGCAGTCAAACGAGGGGTTTTGCTTCGTTCATGGGGCTGTGGAAGAAGTTGCAGAAAAGGCTACACATACCCTCTGGTTATGACTAACATAGCCATGGTATAGATGGCCCATAGTTCTACCAGTAGTAGAACCGTTCTCAACTGATACCTGGGACCCCATTTTCTCAACCATGGACCTTTGGGTTTCTCCTTTGCCGCCTGGCTCGCGCATTTCGCTGGTGGCCTACATCAATGAGTTCAAGGATGGCACTTGCTTTTGCACTGGCCTCTCGCCCCAACAATCTTTTGTAGTCACTGGCGCTGCTGCGCATGCACCAGGGCTTTACTCATTCTATGACTTAGAGAGAGCACAGGAGGACTCCGCATGTCAAGTGGTGGACGGAGTGACAGAAATTCATGTCCATCATGAGAAGGATCTTTTCACACATGTTACTGTTTTGGATTTTTGCTCTGGAATGGGTGGATTTTCAATCGGTTCTCAGTTCTTGGGAATGCGTACGGCCATTTTTGTTGAGAAATCAGCATTGGCATGTGAAGCATTACGGGCCAACTTTGCCAGCCCAGTCATTGAAGGTGACATTGGCGATGTTGACACACGGAAGAAAATTCATCCACTGATAGGTGCAGGATACCTGCAGGCAACAGGAGGGTTTCCATGTCAAGGCTTCTCTTTGCAGGGAGATCAACAGGGCATGAACGACCATCGTAGCCATAGCCTGTATGCCATCCTGAGAGCATCCTGGCTTCTCCAGGTGGATGACATCCTGCTGGAATGTGTTGCCAACGTGATTCATTTCCCCTTGGCACAGCAAAGCATTGATGATTTTGCCCAGCTGACGGATATGCACATTTTCAAACTCATTTTTGACCTCCAGGACCAGTGGCCAGTCCGACGCAACCGTTTCTGGTGTAGAATGATGAGAAAAACAGTGCCCAAGGTTGAAATCCCTCGGTGGCCAACAACTCAATGCTATCGAAAGTTAGGGGACATCATGCCGCTGGATGCAATCTGGGATGAACTCATTGAGCACCAACTGGAATGGGATCCAAGTGAATTGGCCATTTATCTGGATCCATGCTACGGCGCAGATCAAAGAGTTCTCCTTGATCATGACAAAGCTCCAACAGTCCTGCACTCATGGGGACATGTCAATCGACCTTGCCCTTGCGGATGTCGTGCAGCTTTCAGTGTCGCCCGACTTCGTTCAGGAGGAGCACGAGGTTTTGGCCTGATCTCCTCACGAACAGGCCGTCACCGTCATCTTCATCCTGAAGAAGGTGCCATGCTATGCACAGTGCCACCGACATTCCACTTTCCAATGCCACCAAGATCGGCACTCAGCTTGCTGGGACAAATTGCAGCTCCACTTCAAGTGGTCTGGGTTCAAGCCCATGTGCTGGCGGGACTTCAGATGCATTTTTGGGGATGGACTGGCATTGATCCTCAGCAGATTCTCACAGTCTTGCAGCAAGAGCTGGCCTCTCACGCTTTCCATAGATGGATCACACCCCAGCACTATGAGCCCAGACTGGTCTCTCTGCAGATCGAAGGTGAGAACACCATCTACGAGATCCGCATCAATTGCCCCACCACAGTGCAGGACCTGATCCAGGCCGAACGGAAGCTGGCAGGATGGGGGCAATATGCGATCGTCACTCATCAAGGCCAAAGATTGCATCCCAACACTCAGCTGCAACCTGGAGTGCTTTATCACATCAGGATCTGTACCAGCAAGCAGGTGAGAACGTTTCCTGGTGACATCCAACTTCTTGGAGGAGGACCAGGTGACATCTCACGTCAATTGGGTGATCGATTGATTTGGACAGGTATGCAAAAATTGATCCAGGTGGCTTCTATGCAAAAATTGGCGCCCACACCATTTGTGTTCTACCCGTTTCGTGTCAACCAGTTGTTGCAGCAGACACCACCTCCGGCAGTTCAAGCTTCCTGGAGAGCACGACGGCAACATGAAACTGGGGACATCCTCTTCATCTGCGAATGGCAAGATCATTGGCTCTTGGTTCATGGACTTTGGAACCAACAAGAGCAAGGGCTTGATTGGATTTTGCATGATGGACTTTACATGCATCAAGCCCTCCCATGCATTACCCAAGTTGTCCACCAGATCTCACAGGCGCTGGGAGACCCATGCCTTGGGCTGCAGCTCGGACACAGTCATCCTCAACGACATGGCCATACCTGTGGCACAATTGCTTTGTTGCACTTTGCACATTGTCTTCGCCTCTTGGATTTGGACTTTGAGGCGGACATTGCTCTCCTGCATGATTGGCTCCTGAAGGCACAGACTATGCCATGCCAGATTTATGCTGGTGGACCCGAGGACCTCCAACGGCAACTTGCTGATATCTTGCAGTCCAAGGGTGTCCCCAAGGAGGTAGTGTCAGACCGGGTACAACTGGTGATGCAGCGTATTGGCCAGAGGCAGATTCAACAAATCCTCAAGGCCAAGAACCCTTGGGCTGACTTGAAGGCTGCAGCCAGCAAGCCTGGCACCATGTTCAGGCTCATCACTGTGGAGGAACAGAAAGACTATGTGGCGGCACGGGCTCAGACCAAGCATGGTGCCAAGATCAAGAATCACAAGACCAAGAAGCCACACAAGGGACCTGGCCATGATGCACCAGTCCTCTTGGATCCTTCACAATTTGAGCTGAACCCTCACCACTTCAAGGACGACAGTGATCTCCCAGTGCAACAAATTACCTTTGCTGAAGTTGAGGCTGAAGCACGAGGAGTTGCGCTTTGCAATGTGGACATGGCTCGGCAATTTCTCAACAACAACGCCTTCATCAGCACTGATGCGCTGGCATTGATCTTCTTGGATTCTCCAGAGGCTGAAACCATTGACAAGGTTGGCATGGAACCCATCATCATTCCGGCCAAGTTCAAGGGCACTGATGAACAGACTCTCATTTATGGGCACATTTTGCAGCTTGGGGACTCCAAGGTCACCAGAGAATCAGCTAGCAAGAATTCTAGCCCAGATGTCATCACGACCAAGGTGATCAAGCTTCAGGTGTTCCGTGATCAGCTGGCCATGGAATGGCATCGATTTGCTGATGCACCTATCCGAGCATTGGTAGCAACAATGGACTCCTTGAAGCTTTGCAAAGGCGCTAGCTGTGGCGCGCAATGTGCTAAGTTTCATCCTGGCCTGGACGAAAGCATAGACAATGTGATCTTTGAGCTCTGGGCACGCAGCTTCTTTGATGAACAGGGTCGTAAGTCAACACCAGAACAGGCCAGTCTGTTCACGGTCTTCATGCGCATTCCAGATGGAGCTTTGATGAAACTTTTGACAACTGCACCGTCAGGCGTTTATGTGGAGCCCCGAGGTTCCCAACCACGTGAGCACGATGACAGTTTCAGGGTGGTGTGGCTTCCTGGAGCTTCTGCTGAAGAAGCCATTCATCAATGCAGAACCTGTGACAAGTCCATCTGCCTGGTGAGAATGAGACAAAAGTACGGCATCAGAGTCAAGAAGACAGATGAGAAAGCAGCATGGGCACATCTACGACCTGGCGTTGATTTCATGGCTCTGGACATCCAGCTGATTTTTGAGCTGTTTCCTATCCCACATGGGACACAGCGACATGCCATTACCAAATTGTTGGCGGACTGGGAATGGCCAGCCAGGCCACTACATCCAGGCAAAGGATCTTTCAGTCACATGTCTTGGAGAGTGGGGGCCCAATCACCGCCACCACAAACGGTCATGACCGGTTTTGACAACGATGTGGTGATCTCTCAGATCAAGGAGCTGAAGCAACAGCCTCCACAACAGCAGGTGATTGCTTCTTCCAAGACTCAACGTCAACTGCGAAGTGCACCAAAGCAAGTTCCTCCAGTCACGGCGAATGGAGATCCGTGGCAGGAATATGGCAAAGATCCATGGCAATTTCCAAGCCGTCCAGCTGCAGTCGCCAACAATGAGGGTAAAACACGACTGCAGGAACTGCAAGATCAACTCAGCAAGGATGTCACTCATCGTGTGGTGCAGGGCCTTGAATCTCAAGCGCAAAACGCCATCAAGGCGGCGGCAGCCACCTCTCAGGAGAATGCAGGGCAACATGAACATAGACTTCAGGCGCTTGAGATTGGCATGCAGGAGCTGCAGAACCACCATGTCCAATTCAATCAATGGTTCCATCAAGCTGGAGAGCGTCTGAAGACCACAGAATCCACATTGAGTGCTGTTCAACAGACCTTGAACACACATCAGAATGAGATCCATGCGTTGGGTTCAACTTTCCAGAGCACCATGAAGACAGTCAAGGATGATCTCTCCTCTGAGATGAATGAGTCCTTCAACAAGCAACTGAGCAGATTGGAGGCGTTGCTGGAGAAGAAGCAACGCCAAAATTGACTATGGCATACAGGCTCAGGCCATGGATCAAGCCTGAGGCCGAAAGCCACAGTTGGATCCACACATGGGATTTGCAGGTTTTTCTGCTTCTTTGCGATGCTTTTTTCACATGTGGCCGCCCTGCAGCAGCGATCTACTCCCCTTGCCCGGTTCTACATCGACGGCTCGGCAGCCACGGCTGACCGAGATCATGGGTCGGGGGAAACATGCTGCCATGTTCCTGGGCACTGGCCTGTGAATGACATTTTTGGTCTGATTTCCCAAGACACCTACTGTTTTCACGAGCCAACTGGACAAGGTACCATACGTTATGGTGAGGCTCTTCATCCAGGGCCTCACTTGGGAGACACACTGACTGTGGGTGTCAGTAATCCAGGTGGTTTGCGACAAAAGGAGGATCTTCTTTTGGGATTTGGGCCAGGCATTTGGTCAGTGACAGAGACACAGCTGTCAGCCACAACGTTCAAGACATGCTCGGGCATTTTGAGGCGTCAAGCTCGAGCACAGAATCGAGAGATCCGTTTTCATGGAGGTGCACCAGCACCATTGAGACAAGGTTCCACGTGGGCAGGGAGATGGTGTGGGGTGGCCACCCTTTCTGACACACCCACTTCCAAATTGGATATTCCTTGGCCTGCTGAGCATTGGAATAGTAGCAGAGTCCTGCTCACAAGGCATTGGATTCAAGCTTTACCAATAACGGTGGGTACATTTTATGGCTATGCACAGGGGCCAACATGGCCAAAAGCCCATCAATTGAGTGATCAGTTGCTGGAAACCTACACCACTGAACTTGTCCTGGGGATGTCCGGAGTGCGTATGATCATGGGCGATTTCAATCAAGAACCTGGTCAATTGACGCAGCACCGAATATGGATGCAGCATGGCTGGAAAAACGCCCAAAATGCAGCAGCAGAGATGTTTGGGCATCACATCGCCCCCACATGCAAAGGTAGCAATGAAAGAGACCAGATATGGCTTTCGCCCGAGGCATTGCAGCTCCTGCGAGGCCTGTGGTTAGAAGATGTCTTTGTAGACCACTCTACCTTGGCTGTGCAACTCATGGTTCCAACCCGAAGTATGGTGGTGCACAAGTGGCCCAGGCCAGCACGACTGCCTTGGTCGGATATAGACCAGCAGAACTGGAACCCCACATGTTCTGTGCAGTTCAATGCTGGCAATGACCCCACCAAGTTTTTGCAATGTTGGGCCATGGACTTTGAGAATGCGGTTTTTCAACATGCTGCTGAAGTTTCAGACCAAGCTCTACCACCACGATGTCGGGGGAGGGCACAGAGATTGAAGCCACTTCGCCAAGAGCTTTGCACACCAACCAGCAAACCTAGCCGTGAAGGTGAAGTACGGGCTCAAAACTCAGCAGCTGGCACAGCTACCAGAATCTGGTTTCGACAGCTTCGCAGGTTACAAAGCCTGAAGCATGCAGTGCAGGCAGCTAGCCAAACACCCTCAGCCATCACCTACAGACTTGAGCTGTGGGAGGCGATCAAGCGCTCTTCGGGCTTTTGCCCCAACTTCCCACAATGGTGGGGTGAACAACAACATGCGGTCCATGGAGTACCAGAGATTTTGCCGGTCACTGTTCCTGAAGAATCGGCCATTGCCACAGCCATCTATGACAGCTTCCTTCTTCACTTCCGAGCTTTTGAGGCATGGCACCTCAATGAGCGTTCCCAGAGCTTGAAGTTGAAGTATGCGGGCTCACTGGAAGCAGTCTACATGGATATGCGCAAAGACCCAAGACCGGGCATTGAGAACATCTGGAAAGAGAATGTCTACACCATTTTGGATGTGGATTATCAGGGCCTTAATTCATTTAGACAAACCTGTACAGACCAATTTTGATCATGTCTGGTATCATGGCCAACATGCTTTTGCCATCACTGCAGTTTCTGGAGATGTTTGCACAGTTTTATCTACGGAGAACATTGCACCAGGTGATGAGCTTGTACAACGTGTTTTCTTGACGGATACCAATGACATCCTTCAAGCTTTTTCTGAGCACTGGAAACCTAGATGGAGCAATTTAGCCAGCATTTCTGAAGGTGATTGGCACCGTATCATGCAGTTCGTTCAGCACTACATGCCTTCTCATGCCTTCACATGTGAACCTTTGCAAATTACAACTTGGCAGCAAGTAGTCAAGAAGTTCAAACAGAAGGCGGCACGAGGGCCTGATGGTTTTTCCAAAGATGATCTGAAGAACATGCCGGAAAGCCACACCTCCTTTTTGTTGGCGCTGCTCCACTCCATTGAAACCACTGACACACCATGGCCACAGCAACTTGCGTTTGGTACAGTGATTGGTCTTAGCAAGGTGGAAAATGCACATGAGGAGAACCAATTTAGACCAATCACATTGTTTTCCACTATTTATCGTACCTGGTCACGTTTGAGAACCAGGGAGCTGATCAGACAGCTTGCTGAAGTCATGCCGCCAGAAGCACTTGGCTTCCTACCACATCGAGAAACAACAGAGATATGGCTGGTGCTCCAGGCTCATATCGAGCTCATGTTGCAACTGCGTCAAGACTATGCAGGGCTCTCTACAGACTTGAAGAAAGCCTTCAATCACATTGGTAGAAGCCAGGTATTCATGACTGCGGAGCATCTTGGACTCCCTCTTCAGCTTTTACAACCATGGCGAAAATTTTTGGGGCAATTTGTCCGGAGATTTGATATTCATGGATGTCTCGGAGAAGAGATGTCATCAACCTCAGGATTTCCTGAGGGATGTCCGCTTTCAATTGTGGCTATGCTCCAAGTTAACTGGTGTTATCATGTCTACATGAGAGCTTTCTGTCCAAAAGTCAACGCATACTCTTTCGTTGACAACCTGACCTTGGCGACCAAAGAAGCCGTTTTACTGGTACAAGCCTATTTTGCTTTGCGTACAGTTTGCCTTTTGTTTGGCCTTGACTGATGATGAGAAAACCTTCGTTTGGGCTCTAACAAAGACTATGCGCGCAAGCCTTTCTCTTTTAGGTTTCCCATGTCTGAGTGATGCCAGTGAACTTGGGGGTGCCATGACTTTTGGGATTTCACGAAGAACTCGAATCCTCAAACAACGTGGTCATGTTTTGGTGACACGCTGGCAGAAGCTGAAGCGATCCTTCGCTCCTGGGCCACAAAAACTCTCCATGTTGCCAAAGATTTTCTGGCCGCAAGCTTGGCATGCTCGGCGATCTGTTTGGTTGCTGACAGCTACGCACAAGAACTTCGGCGAGAAGCAGTTAAGGCTTTACGGCTGAATGGGGCTGGGTCCAACCCCTTACTGCGACTTTCTTTGGCAGATGACATGCAGGCTGATCCTGGCTTTTATCAAGTCCATGTTTGTTTGGCGACTTTTCGAAGAATGCTCCACAAATGCCCAGACCTACTGCCGATGTGGCAAACTTGGATGGATGGATATCAGGGACGTTTGATTCCGGGGCCTTTCTCACGGCTCATTCAATGTCTTGCCTTGGTGGGTTGGGCGGTGGACATGCCACCTTTTTTCCGAGATCATGAAGGTCATTGCTGGAACCTCAAGATGGTGGATAACAAAACTTTGAAACTTCTTTTGGAAGATGCATGGCTTCAATACGTTGCTTCTCAGGTGCGACACCGCACAATGAAGGGGCTTGTTGGCCTTGAGGGCTTCTTAACCAAACTGGATTGCAAAACTATGACTGCCTTGGACAGAGCACGTATTTCAGCACTTCATTCTGGGGCCTTCATGACCAACTTTGAGCATGCGAAGTTTGACATTGAGAAGTCTCCGATGTGTGCACTGTGTCATTGCGAAGATGATCGTGAACACTGGCTTAGATGTCCCAGATACCAGGCACTTCGCAATGACATCCCAGATTGGTGCCCAGATAACTTGGAATTGCCATCTTGCACTTTGCACCATCTGCTAGTGCCCAGACAGGAGATTTTGGTGAAATGGCGTCAGATTTTGCTTGACACCACCAAACATGGCCATGTTTTTAGTTTTCTTCCCCCGAAGTTTGGGTACCACCACCTTTTTCTTGACGGGTCCTGTTTCAATGATGAATACCCAATGTTGAATTTGGCAGCATGGGGGGTGATCAACGCCACGATGGGCGACATTGTCACGGCTGCTCCTCTGGCGGGTCTGGCACAATCCATTGACAGGGCAGAGCTGATGGCCGTGGTGGCCAGTCTCCAATGGGCTGCGGGCACAGAGCTTGGCCTTTGCCTCTGGTCGGACTCACTTTCCACCGTCAACACGATGGAGTATGTGTTGCAACATGGGGCTCTTCCAGATGGGATAGAAAATTTGGATCTGTGGCAGCAAGTTTTTGCTCTACTACATGATCGAGCAGGGCTGAACACCGACGTTAGATGGATTCCTTCACATCTCTCGAAGGAGCTGTGCGAAGATCCTTATGAAGAGTGGGTTGCTCACTGGAATGATGAGGTGGACAAATTGGCAGTTTACACCAACAGAAACCGACCCAAGGCATTGTGGAAATGCTATGATGCTGCAAGCTCGGCTCTGAATGGATGGGCGAAGCGACTTCGACAGCTTCGAGCATTCTACTTCAAAGTGGCAGAAATGGAAGTTCCAAACACAGCAGACTTGGAGGAATGCGAGAGCATCAAGTCATCAGACGATGATGAGATGTTATGGCTATCATGGGAAGGCCATCTACCGGTTTCCTGGCAAGTTCAGTGTCTACATGGACATTTCAAAGTTCCCGGTGCTTTTTTGACAGAGATCATTCACTGGATCTGCGCTGCAGAACGTCTCGATGGCGCAGTGAGGGTAGTGAGCGACTTAGAATTAGTTTTTGCACTGCTCCTAGACAAGGAGGTTTCATTTCCTTTTTCAGTGGATGGTACGTTGGCTTTACACATGCGCAGACCTGATGACATGTTCCAACGACCCACAGTAGCTATGATGCTAAGGCCCTTGCAACATGCAATGCATAGTATTCATAGGCTTTTTTCTTTCGTGATCAGAACTCCAGCGCTCCCCAATCCTGAACTTGGGGTGTACATGAAATATGAAGGCACACGATTGCGAGTGCCAAATGAGCTCTGGGGTCTTTTGAGATCACGTGCGCAGCTTTTCACATCCAAGAGGGCTGTGAGGAAATCCCAGGACCTGGCGCGGCCTGCGCCATGAAGACAGGACTGTTGCTGCCGCACTGCTTTGCCGTGTGCAGCAACTGCAAACCGTCCGAGCTATAGATGGCCCATAGAAATCGATGATTTTCCCATTAAAACGTCCATTTACGGGATTTTCCATGGCTATGTTAGTCATAACCAGAGGGTATCTCGAATCATTTGATGGCGCATTTCAGAATGCGTTGAATGGAGAATCATGGAGAAAGTGCCGTGGCTGACCGCAATTGCAGTAGATATATGTAGAATTCTGTAGATATGTAGGTTAATCTATGGTTAATCATTGGAATACCAATATAACTGAGATATCTACCATGATTTTCCATAGTTATGTTAAATTACCAGAGGGTATTATATCTGGTTGGTGGTTTAGAACATGATTTTTATATATTTTTATGACTTTCCCATCATATTGGGAATAATCAATCATCCCAACTGACTAATAACTCCATCATTTTTCAGAGGGGTAGGGCTCAACCACCAAGCAGTTGTTCTCGCTAGACTCAGGGATCATCCCTGTGCGGTTTGGCCGGAATCCAAACGTTTGTTGGCGACAGGTCGACATGCCTGTTTTGGGGATGACCATCCCCCGTTGCATGGGTATTATGCACATATATTTAATATATAGATAGATAGATAGATAGATATATGTATGCATACATAATCTGTGTGTGCCTGTATCATCCAACTTTCTTATTTGACCATGGCACATCTCTTCGTCCTCTTTCCCGGGCAAAGCCCGGGGTGCGTTTGTTTTCAGTCCCGGACCTTCCCAAGGACTTCACATCGAAGAGTCCAAACAGCAGCCTGGCTTTGTCATGTTTTTTTTTTATCCCTTCAAAATGGCTATGGATCAATACCTATTAATACCATTTTTAGGGGGATGAACATCCATTTACCAGCTATTTTGATGTGAACAAAAGGGGTACAAGGTTTTGACACACTGCCAAATCCTGCAAAATCCCCATGTCTCTTATTGCAATTTTCCACTTTCAACATGGAAGTTTCCTAAAATGGGGGTGCCTCCTTAAATCATCCAATCATTGTACTGTAACAGGATCTTCCACTATAAACCATCCATTGTGGTGTATCATGGTGTATCCTATGGAAACCTCCAAACATTGCTAGAAATGGTTGGATTTTCACCTGGCCCTGGTGCATCGAAGTGCCCAGGTACTCACCAAGGCAGGCCTCAACCTTGTTCTACAAAACCTCCCAGCTTCTGTATGACGGTCCCTGGGCGATACCTGCCATGTGTAGATCAGTTTGGCAAGCCATGGCTGATCATGGCTGATCCTCTGGTTATGACTAACAGTTCGCCATGGAAAATCCCGTAAATGGAGGTTTCTAGCTGGGAAAATCATCTATGACTATGGGCCATTTTCCATGGCTATGTTAAATAACCTGAGGGTATATTATATATTAATTCACTGCGGGATACGTAGTCAAGTAGTTCTGGGAATTTGTGGGAAAAGCAGAGGCACATGCTATCCAGAACCCTCAAATGGTAGCAGCTTGATGTGCAAGCCGGAGTTTCATGCCTCTGGCTGGTGCTTTCAGGTATTTCATGATATTTATTAGTTTCCATCCCCATTGGCACCTACGACCATCACATGAATCTATTTTTTGCGCAGGAACTTCACAATGTACACCCCCTTAATTTAACCATATGACGTCATAGAACAAAGAAAAGGCTATATCCACCAGGAAACTCATTTTGTGGAAACAATTCTTTTCGTGTTTCCGGGTTCCATGTTACCCTCCGGTCAGCGTTTACATGTCAAAAACCCACCATTCATAGTAGATCTATTGTAGATGTCATTTTTTGAAGCGGGTTTTTCCAAGGGTTTTGCCACAAATTTTTGTTTCCCCCAGCATGCCTGTAGATCATCTGTTTGGAACGGGTTTTTGAAAACCCCATGGCTTTTCCAGAAACGTTTCGCCTAGGCAACATGGTGTGGGAGCGGCAAGATCGTCCCTTGGCATTACATGCCCATCATGCCCACACACACACACGTCACTTATGTATATGTATATAATGTACTGTATATATATATATGTTTGCATAGTATCAACATATATATGTTTATATATTATTTTTGTTCATCTAATTCTGTTTGCATATGTAGATAATGACGTATACATATGCTCAATGCATATGCACCAATGTGGTGAAGGCGCATGAGGTCGCAGGGTAAGCTCAGGGTAGTTGACTACCTACCTCTTTTTATGGCAATGAACAATATCGGAATTTAATGGAAAAGTATGGGCTTCTCATTTGTAAATTATAACTTTGTGATTTTCCACTGGCAGCGTAGAATACTTGAGGGCACGCAGTTGCAACAGTGTGTAAGCTACGAATGACACACCATAGCAACGTGCTTGTTTGGGTGTCCTCGCCTGGTAGCGAGTTGTCAGTTTATGTGCACCCTTTCCTATTATGGATGGCAAGTATGTTTGCCAGAAAGATATGACATGGCAAACATGTCCATTTCATGGCACGATCATATATCATATATCAATATCAATATATATATATATATATATATATTATGTATATTCATGTATCATTTATCATACATCATATGTCATACAGAATATATGCATGTCATGTCGATCATATGGACTTGTCTGAAACTCAGCTATCAAACTTGTCCTCAATTTTGCCAGTGGTGATTTGAGCCGATGTTCAGTGGTGGTTTTGCCACACATCCCGGCACTGGTCAGGTCATTTTTGGACCCCATAAACATCAGAAACCATCCCATTAATCATAGAATGGGGGTCATCATAGACATCATCCCAGCCAAAAGGGCATACCGGCATACCCAATTTCATAATATTTCATAAAGCTTTATTTGGGGATGGTTTATTGTTGCTTTTTACCTCATGAATCATGACATGGGTTCCACAAAATTCGGATCCCAAAGGGGATCCTATTGGTAAAGATATCACAAATATCACCTCCCTTAATCCTTATGAATCTGAGGTTGGATGAGGTTGGTGGATGTTGCACCAACTCTTAGCCGCTTCCTGCCAGCCTTGCAGGTCAGATTTGCGATGAGATGGGATACCGCGGCCGCACCCACGACGTCTACTTGTCCGAGTGTGACGTGGCTGCAAGTTGCGCAGCATTGCGCAGCGATTCCCGGGGGTTCCTGTAGATTTCCCTGAAGTCCACTGCGGTGCTGAACGTGAAGCTAAAGGTTTCTTCCAGATGATCCTATGGTCACTTCTCTTCTCGCTGATTTTTGCAGTAGAGAAAAAGTATATGCCTTTGGTGAGATTCAGAAAATATAATGACTGAAGCCTGAAGCCCAGGCATTTTCCATAGTTTTTATTTTGTGTCTCCCTATATTTGTGAGAGTTACATTGGTTGAAGAACACCAGTTGAAAGCGGGACGGGCCCTTGGTAACATGCTGGAACAGAGCCACGTGTTCGCCGAGGTGGCCAGTTGCTCTTTTGCCGCTCAGGCCGCTTGTGCCGGGTCGCAGATTGACTTCACCGTGACTTCACAGGTGGTGACTTTTGAAGTCTTGATCTGATTTAAAGATATTTAAGGTATACCCATAGGATCCATGGTGCTGGTATATATGCTAACATGACTGGGGTATATTGATGGGATCCATGTTACCATATATAATCATATATAGCATACATGGATCCTATGGGATATTGAAGGATTTTATCAGGACATTTTTCAAGGGTTTTTGAAGCAGCTTTTTGCACTGCTTCGGACTGGTTCCCGTGGTTCCATCATGTAGGAATCCCAGTTCCCAGGATTCCTACGACGCAGAGGCGTCCCAGAATACGAGCCGACCAAGGCGGGCCTGGGCGGCGTGGCGGTTGGTGAGAAGATTTCGGCGATTTTACGACTTTTTAGCTGGTTGGTGGTATACCTACCCTCTGAACAATATTAGAGTCAATTGGGATTATCCCATATATGACATGGATTGTCGTGGAAAAAATGTTTGAAACCACCAAGCAGCCAAGGTGCCACATTATTAATGGCATATTATTGTGGCATGTGGCCTTGTGTTCACCCACTTTTTCCCAGGATGGTGCCGGTCACTGCGAGTAGCCCTAGTTGTCGGCACCATTTCAATCCTGGATTGTCCATGAAAACCAGCGATTCCTCAAAAACAGATCGTTTTCATGGAAATGTCCTTAAAATATGTTTTTTTTTGATGATCATGAATGTGACCTAGCTTGGAAATTGCAGAGGCTAAACATATCTAAACATCATATGATGGCCATGAGTTTCGATAGCCTACCGCGAAAGGAGGTAGTTGAATGTAGTTGAAATATCACCCCGGAAAAATAGTATATGTACATCTGACTTTCTCGTTTGTTGAGATAGCGATGGAGGGAGAGAGAGAGAGAGATCTGACTTTCTCATGCAAGACAGGGTTAAACTGGCCTGTATTTACCCAATGATAGGTATATCAGTATCCTCATTGCGCTCCGTAAACTGGATATCGTAGATCCATGTATGGATCATTTTCTCATCAATACTCAGTAAGAATGCTGGTTTCCCATTATCCTTACTTGGAACTCCCCACCTGGTTGATTCGTACTTGGAAGTGCGATTCCAGTTATAAGTGGATAACCAGAATTATATCCCAACTTATCCCAACTTATCCCAACTTCTTGGGGTTTTTAGTTATGGTTATACCCTTTTGTAATCTCAACTGAAGCCCTTGATATATCAAGCCCTTGACAGAGGCCATCCCAACCAGGGTCCCCCTGAGGCCATCCAGATCCAACATCTTCTCCAGAAGCGCGGCTTTCGTTGAGATATGGAGGTGTCCATCAATGTGGGGCTACCAGCTACCCCCATTCATCCATGAAAAAAGCCATGGCGCCATGCCATTATAAAGCACCCATTTTCGGGTACCCATATTTTAGGAAACCCCCATATTGGAATTAGCATCCGGAAGCAGTTTCTACAGACAATCCCAATCCGCCAGCCGATGATTCAGCTGTCCAGGACCCTCGAGGGCTGTCATCATTTTCCGCATTTGAATGAATTCCAATTTTGGTGGCTATAAACCCAATTTTCAGGCAAACCCATGTGTATATACAGTATATATATATATATGAATCAATAAATATATGGTTATATAAGCTATATATATATAATATAATCTATACATAATTATTTTGTTTTACTTTGTTTTTCACTTTAGTCAGGTGCCAACCGGACCCCCGCTTCCTCACACCTTGTGCGTTTCCACTCCGGGCGTTTCCCCCCAAGAAAACGACGCCGTGCGCAGCGGCAGCATCGCTCAAAAACTCGGAGCGTCTCCAGTCGTCGGCGTGACGTTTTTTCGACCCCAGGGGACCTCACCGTGCAGATGACCCCGAAGTTGGGGAACCACTGGTTATGGTGGTTACGTTTTGATATGTTATTTTTTGGTGTTAAGTACCCCGGATAGTGCGAATCCAATAACTTCCTGGCATGGCTATTGCGATGTCATTATGTCTTTGGGTCGCTGTCGTTGATCGAAATGGTATAGATGGGTGCGGGTGCAGCCGCAGTGGATAGGAATGCTAGTTCAGGAATGGTATGGGAATGCTGCTAAATCATTCAGGAGACTCAGCAACATTCATTCCTTGATTCTTTTTTCAAGGATGTTCATGTATACCTACACACACACACATACTGTATATATATATATATATACATACATAAATACACAGAGAGAGAGAGAGATATATTCATATATATATATACACACATACACACCGTTTTTTGACTCACCAGGGTCCCAGCTGGAACTGCAAAGCAACACGGTGAGTCCCGGGCGTTGAGAAACCTCCATACAGCGCGCAGAAGCTTTGCCAAACCAGGCTCAGGCGGCAGAAAAACTCTGTCCATCAGGATGCTGGATCAACCAGTAGTAGGAACATACATGGACATTAGATGACATTAGTTACACGGAGAAATCATTATATTTATCAACTTCACGTCAACTTTCTTTCCGTTTTGGGAAGATTTTGCCGAAGACCCGGGGAACTGGATAAAACAACTGCAACTGGGTCATTCTCAGAGACCTCGCAGGACAACATTAGTGATTTTTGAAACATTTTGAGGAACTATCGAATCAATTATCGACTGAATCAGGTTGGGGATTGATATCATAATAAATCATTGTATATACAGTATATATATATGCGATTATATGCGTAATGAAACCCACCCATCTTACAAAGCTCCAAAGCGGGATTCTCAATCTCCGTTTTCGCCTGGGTTCTGGCACTGGATTTCTCACCAGCTGTGGAACTTGCGCAGCTGGCAACTTGCCAAAACAGCGGTGCGGAGACGTGGTGCCTTGCAGATGTGAAAAGTCGTGCGGTTGAGGGATCTTTCACTCACCAAAACTTCTGGTTCCCAGGAAACTCTCGGAGAGAATCCAAGATTTTAAGGATGTTCCCATATTTCCCAGTAAGAATGGAGGTTTCAAAGTTCCAGGTTCATTATCAGACTGGACCCACCAGAGATCCTGTCTTTCTGGAGTCTTGTGGAATTTGGTCAGCTAGCTGCACCCATCTGCACCCCATGTTAAACGTTTGCAGATTTTGCAGGTTCTTGCCCCATTATCCCATTACCATCCCTCAAATTATACGTATTCCTTGCGGAAACATCGTGTTGGAAGATGACTTCCATTGAACATGTTTCTTTTTTAAGATTCATCGGAGGGTGTATTTATCTTATACCAGATGGGGCCCAGCAGGTTTAAGTTAGTTTACAAACCCACATCCGCATGCATCCGCCATAAGCTATAGGAGTTGGACACCAACTTAGCTATCATGAATTGGCTATAAATCCCATTGAATCATATTGAATCCCCAATGTTTGTTGGTTACCCTCTGGTAATGTGTTACTTGCAGCTATTGAAAATTGCCCATAGAAATAGTTGATTTACCGAACTTAAAGATGGTGACTTTCCATAGCTATGTTCGTTTACCAGAGGGTAAATCATCATTTTCCTACGGTTTCTTCCTTTTGGCCCAACAATTTATCATGATGACTGTCTCGTTTTCGCCTTGTTTGATCTCGGGGGGAATGTGCTTCAGCCAGGTGCTAGCAATGACCCCAATCAGGCAGTGGAGGGTTTTGGGCATGATGACCCCAATGTTACCCTCTGGTAAACTAACATAGCTATGGAATGTCACCATCTTTAAGTTCGGTAAATCAACATAAATCAACTATTTCTATGGGCATGGCTTCAATAGCTACAAGTAACACATTACCAGAGGGTATCTTCTTTGGATGATGATGGATGGAAATCTCATGTTGAAGTTCCCGTGTTGGTCCTAAATCCCCCGAGACTTGTAGTGTGCTCCTTGACCAAACTTGTCATGGAAAGCTTGCTCAACTTCAAGGCAAGCTTGTGGGCAAACATTTGATGATGGGTCCATGAAGGGCCCCATGGTATAGCAAGAAATAGTTGGATCGCCATAGATCATATATCAACAATATCTCAACTATTGTTCTGAGAATATCCAGAAACTGGTTGGTGGTTTGGAACATGAATTTTATTTTCCATAATATATGGGATGTCATCCTTCCCATTGACGAACTCATATTTTTCAAGATGTTTAAAACCACCAACCAGATTTGATGTATTCTTCTTTAAGGATATATCATGGTATGCCAACAAATCTAATTTTGCTGCAGCCAAATGAAACTGGTGAGCCTAAAGAGCCTGGACTTGCCAACATGGCAGCAGCATTTCTCCGCCCCTCGTTGGTTTGTTTCACTTCTCACCAGTTAAGGTACACATGGAATTTTCAAAGGTTTTCAAACATTTAACTTCATTCAACATCAATCATTTAACTTCATTCAACATCAATCATTTAACTTCATTCAACATCAATGTGGGATGGTATGTTCATATGCTTTTCCTGCTAGTGATGAATCGATTCCTCGTTATCGGAATGATCCATCACAGTGCTAGGCGGCGACCAGACAAAAGAACTATGCCAAGGCAGCGTCGGAAACGTGCCGGAGAGAAATTCAAACCCAACTCCTTGGGTTCTCAACCCAAATTGGGTTCTCATACATACATATACACACTGTTTACATACATACATACCATTACATACCATGACATGACATTCCATTACATTACATACCATTACATACCATTACATTACATACATACATATAATAGTCGCCGCTTTGATGCCTCAGTGAACCATTACAACTTATGGAGGTTACCCCGAAACGAGCGGTTTCAATCCCCCATTTTGCTCGCTGATCCGAACGGATCATCGGAGAGAGGGAGGAAAACATCATATCTTCACGCTGTATCAAATTAAATTATTTACCCTCTAGTGAACTAACATAGCAATGGAAAATCACCATTTTTCATGGGAAAATCGACTATAAATGGCCATTTTCCATTGCTATGTTAGTTCACCAGAGGGTAATTAAATGCAGTGTTTTTTGCTTGCGTATGTATACATATGTATACTGTTATATACTGTTATGAAATGGGTATATTTGGTTCGCAGGCTGCCACGTGATTCATGGATATTATTGATGTCATTGTTCCACGAGCTGAGACTGGAACCACTGGTAGGTGAATTATCTCACCTCTGGCCTCTGGTTGTTTAACATAGCTACTGCACTAAAAATCATTTTATAAAAATCCATGTTCCATAGCTATTATATGCTATTATCTTAAATCACCAGAGGGTAGATACTAAAGTCATCTAAAGTCAAACTGACCTCTTTCCCCAAAAAAAAGCACATAACATTGAACCGAGAAGCACGCAGTCGCTGGTTTCCCTGCAAGTTGAGGATGATGTGGCCACGCTCCACTTCTTCACATTTCATGGCCGTTCTTTTTCCCGCATGGCATGTTACTTCATCGTGTTCGGTGCTTTCAGTCTGTGCTTCCCCAATGTGACGAGTGGAAAATGGTGGACAGATGTGAAAACCATCATCTGGTAATTCAATAGAGCTATAGAAAATCACCATGCTATTACCCTCTGGTAAATAAACTTGTTGACCCTGAAAAGTACCAATTTTTAATGGAAACTAATCTTCCAAGTCCTATTTGCCAGGGTCTATGTTAATTTACCAGAGGGTAATAGGCAAACCATCTATTTCTATGGGCCATCTATACCATAGCTTTTTGTATGTTTACCAGAGGCTACCGTATTACTCTTACCTTCATGTTCTTACCAGGCCGGTCCCTTTATCGGTAGGGCCCCTTGGATCCCTTTGATGTTAACCCTTCATGAACAATTCCCGGTGAGCTATGTTAAGCCCACGCGATATTTGATATATTTGATATTGGCACAGATATTGGCACATCTTCCAATTGATTTTCAGATCGTGTTCATGGAATCTTTCCATTCTGAGGGACCATATGAGGGGTTTCGTTATAATTGGGGGATGAGGTGATCATTTTCTCATTGGTGTTTGGAGTAGGTAAGCTTCTCAAATGTTATCCATTTAATCATTTAACTATGCTACTTGCCTTATGCTTTGACAATGTTTAACATTGTTTAATCCATGCCATTGATGCATCAGAGGGACGGTCATGGATCCAATCCTCGCCAGTAAAGCGGGGCTGACCGTCTCATCATTTCAGCCATAAATCCCACATATCCCAGCTGGATTTCCGTAGTGACCTCACCGTGACGTCACTGGAATGATGGTTGCGTTTGGGGGAAGCATACCCAAATTCCAATAGGAATGATCATAATTGAACCAATTAGTGATGAAATGGATGACTTGATGGTTTATACCGCTCATTTATGGTAAAAAAAAATGGGATGGTTTACCATTTATTTAGCAACCGAAGGGTAACTGAACATGAATCCACACACACATATATATATATAATCTTTGATTCTTGGTTACTTATATGGAATATAAATATAACCATAATATATATCCATAATATATCCATATCTTTATTAGTTATATCATAAGTCCATGTATGACGTCTCCCTTGCCTCAGGGGCTGGAGAAGGCCAAGGAGGCGGTAGCACTGGCACCAGAGGATCCCCTGAATTGGGAGACGCCTGGACCCTGGATGTCGTGGGAGGATGAAGCCCATTTTTTTGGGGGGGAGTTCATAGGCAACAATATGTAAGATGAGGTGCTATATGATGTTTTAATATATATATATATATATTTGGGTCTTTATCAATGGCCATTTCAGGAAGCGATTGATTGGAGGTACCAATCCCATATTTTTGAGGCCTATATAAGTATTTTTTAGGCCTATGTAAGGGAATATCCCCACAAAATATGGCCTTATATGGTACAGTACCTCCATTTTAGGATCCTGGAATTCCCATTGACTTTACCTTCCAGAGATACAAAATGCCATGGAAGTTCATGGTTATTTCTCATTCGGACATAGTCTACACATGGATACAAATGGTGGATTTCCATTTGTTCATGGACTGGAGGCTTGTCGTTCATGTTTTGGACTGGGGATTGTGACACCTTCCATGGGAATTCCAGCCTGAATCAGCCAGTATTTTCCACCAGATGATAGGAGTTTTGAAGTCTCACAACTGGGTTTCCCATGATACTTTTGACATCTCAACTAATATAGCCCCTGAGAATCAGCGGGACACCTGGTATGATGTAAATATATGGAAATATCATCTACAATATGCTGGACACACTTTGCTATCTTTTTCGGAGTTAGTATATCCCAAGAAACCAGAAACTATGTAGTCTCACAACGCCCAATTTCAGAAACTAGGTAGTCTCGCAACCCTCGCGGGGCAGGGTCTATATTAGTTGGGGAGGGTAAGCCAGCTTTTCCCAACCCCCGAGCATTGTGTTTTTCTTGGTTCTTGATAAACAGAGACTGGGATGGAGCGGGGCAGATCCCGGTGATCTTGATGTTTGATCTTTGGGATACCCGCTGCGAGAGCGCGTCATTTTTAAGGGGTTCAATGGTAGTTACCCAAGTGATCGATGGATGGCGCTTCACCGTCTCTAAAAAAACACCATGCCCTAGCCTCTTTAGTTGCATCCGTGAAGATGTTGAAGAAGAAACACTCACAAACTACCCTAAAGATCCATAAAGCGTGTATAAAGTATTTGCCAGTTTCATGCTGCATTCATCGAACTAGGGAAGATCCGCCCCTGCGGCAGAGGTTGGGCAATGCCTATGTTGGGGGGCCTAGTCGTGCCACCACTGCCATAGATCATCTACCCACCTGGGTGATTTTTTTTGCGCCATGGCATCAGAGATTTCCCATGTCCAATGGGAACATATTGGATTTTTATCTTATATAGATACCCTCCAGTATCTCCAGTAACATGGCAATGGAAAATCTAGCATCTAAAGAGGATCTTCCCAGCTAGAAACCATTCCCATGAAAACTTTCATTTATAATGGATTTCCCAGCCACGTTTGATGACACCGGAGGGTTCCCGCCATGGGGGACGCCCCTCCTGTCGATTCCACGGGGCTTATGAGGGTCATTCGGTGAAGCCAGGCATCTTCGCCTGACAGGCACATTCGGTATGAGTGTAGGTATGTAAGCTTACTAATTTATAGCTGGATGATAATACCTATCAGGTATGAGTGTAGGTATGTAACCAAATACAGCTTGATGATCTTAAGATCTGGACATGCTTGAGTGCATGTTCTAGTGGTGTAACCGGCATGGCCTGTTGTTTGGAAGATTTCAAGACACCTAGGTGGGGAACTTCTTCGTCAATGCCAAGCGGCCCGATGAAATCAAGAGGTGCAGAATTTTTGTGCTGGAGATTCACTTCTTTTGTATCTGTGTTTTTCCTTTACATGTTGCTCAGCTGTTTCATCGGTCGTCAAAGGAACATTTTCTCCTTGAGAACGTGCCCGGTAAACGAAAAAGATACCCTCTGGTAAACTAACATAACTATGGACAATCACCATCTTTAAGTTCGGTAAATCAACATAAATCAACTATTTCTATGGGCAATTTTCAATAGCTACAAGTAACACATTACCAGAGGGCCAGGAACATGACCTACGCACGGATAAGAAAGTTTCAGGAGGATCATCTCGACTCAAGCGATCACGTGGATGCGGCGGATGTCTAGTGGGTGCTGAAGTGGCATATATCGCTCGATTTGCTGTCCATATATGCCAACACATACATAACTGGTTGGTGGTTTCAAACATGATTTTTTTATTTTCCATATGGGATGTCATCCTTCCCATTGACGAACTCCATCATTTTTCAAGATGGTCAAAACCACCAACCAGAAAATTTTATCTAATGCCTCAAACTGCCAGAGCACATCGCCGCTAAATAGGTGACAAAATCTCAGGTGTTTGCGCCGCCCCCTTCAGCGCCATCGTGATGCATTTTTTTGTCGCAGTGACAAGTTTGACCCTTTCTTAGCCTACCTGCTTCACACAAGATATTATCATCACCCATTCCATCTGGTTACATCTAGTTACTGTAGTAAGGAGGATCATCCCCAAATGGCCTCATTTCAGCAATGTTCATTAGTGACTGGTAATGATTCAGACCGATTCCATGGGAATTCCGATCAACCAGCGCTTACACCGCGCACGGTCCGGTGTCAGGGCCCTCATTGCCTATGAGAAGAGCGATGCAGCTTACACCAAGCCGCTCGGTTTTTCCTCGGTCAGGGGGTTCAGGTCAATGTGCTTTCTCTGGGGGGGGTATCTAAATGTATTTCAAATGGTTTGACCCATCGCTATTTGGATTTCACATTAATAACATTTAATAACCATGAAAATCATCAAAATATATAGATTTATCATGGTGCATAAAAGGAAAAGGAATAAACGGTGGGAGAATCCACTGGTGGGTGAAGGGCAGCTTGATGAGCCAAGAAGAACACATATTTATAACCTCTGGTAAATTTGCATAGACCTGAAAATAACAATCCGGGTCTATATAATTCTACTGGAGGGTAACCAGGAGAAGTGGGAAGTGAAGCAAGCAACTGGCGACATATCTGACAAACCTGGTGAAAGGTAGCAACTGGACGTGGCTGGGCTGGGACGGTCCCTTTTTTCAGGTGCCAAAATCAGGTACCCCACTGAACCGAAGGGCAGGAAATTGCAGCATTGTACCTGACATGGACCCACTATGGAAGTACATCCAGCCAGGCCGACAGTGTCCTGACAAAACCATCCTGATTTTCTGCGACATCGGCACTTTAAAATATTTTAAAATCATGAAAGCCTCACTCTCCCACAGGGAAGTCTCACTCTCGATGGAAGTTTGGCTTGCAAACGGCTGAGGTTGTGGTTCCCAAGTTTTGATGCCAGAATCTCTCTCCACAAAAAAAACTGTGTGTGCTGTAGATGGGTTCCCGCCAAAATTATCCCAGTGAGTCAGTGAGCTTTCTTTTTCTGTAGTTGAAGCCATCTGCAATTTTTCTCTGTGAGTCAAAGCTTGTGTGTTGGGGTTTCCCCAGTGAGGTTGGGGAAGTGGAATCCTTCACTTCACTTCAATCGGGGCATGGCAGCAAAGTACGTGGAGGAGATTAGTTGATCCAACAGGATGGAGACATGGCTACTGCTGTCGGGTTAGATTCGTTGTCTTTAACGACTCAACAGCATTGATGACAGATTTGCTGGTGGATGCAAACAATAATCAGGAATCCAAGAGATCAAGAGTAATCTTGGGTCGCATGTTTAATTGTAGCTTGGCAACTCAAAGTTTCACTTCGACCATCACGACTTGATGGTCTACCAAGTACCCTCTCGAAAAGAGTCTGTGATTTTCTGATTTTGAATGATTTTCTGATTGGTGGTATTTTTTATTTTTCCATAGATTGGGAATAATAATCCCAAATGACTAATATTTTTCAGAGGGGTTGAAACCACCAACCAGTTTTGGTATGTTTCCATATTATGTTTGAGTCACGGTGAAAATGTTTGAAGACCACTTGAGAATTGCAGGAGTTTTTTGTCAGAGATGCGCACGAAACAAAAAAAGCGATAGGCCCCCCCAAAAGCGATAGCCTGGGACCATACATAACAGTCCATTAAACTTGGGGTAAATCAAGCAAATACTGTTGTGCACAGTCACAGAACGGGCAAAACCGATGAGGGAAATTCAACCTGTGGCGCCCTGTTACCTGCAGTTACCATATCATTTGGCATCCAACTCGCGCGCTCTCTTTCTCTCTCTCTTTCTCTTTCTCTCTCTTTTTCTCTTTCTCTCTCTCTCTCTCTCTGTCGTTTTTGTTCGAACAATGTCCTATGTTGGAGGGGTTATTTAGCGAGAACCTTAGCGACTCGGTCCCCTGGCCAAGCCATAGCCATAGAGCCATTTCCACAACTTTAGACAGAAATGAAAGGACCTGAATGCAAAATGAAAGGAACATGTAACCTGCATGCAAATGAAAGGAAGATGAAAGGACATGAATGCACATTGGAATCAAAATGAAAGGAATATTAAAGGAAAATGATTAGACATGAACACAGATAAAAGGAACGTGAAAGGAGAATGAAAGGAAATGACTGCAAAATAAAAGGAAGATGCATGCAAATCAAAGGAAAATGAAGGAAGATGCACACAAATTAATGCAAAATGAAGGGAACGGGAAGTTTTGCCGAAGCACCTGAAACCAACAAAACAACTCCTCGATCCATTTCCGAGCCTCTTTAGGAATGGATCTTGGCTTCAAGTTGGATCTCGAATATGCTGATTTCCACAAAACCCTGGAAAGCGATAGAGCCCCGCAAAAGCGATAACCATAACAATAGCAACTACTGTAAAGGATTTTGACGGGAACTCTGTTTCCGGATTTCCTTGATAGATACCCTCTGGATCCCTCTGGTAAACTAGAGTAAGCCACTTATATTTTTTGGGAATTATAATTAGATGATTTAGCTATTGATTCATTGGTGCCTATTGAACATGGTGATGTTCCATAGTTAATGTCAACCCTGGATCAATAAACCCCTAGGCTGTTTAATTGGGAGGGTACCATTTATGTACCATATTGTGACTATATGGAGGGTACCCCCTTATTTTTATACACCATGGTTTAGCAAAATCCGGGGTTGACATTATGTCAAATTACCAGAGGGTACCCTCTGGTAAACATACAAAAAACTATGGAAAATCACCATTCTTAATGGGAAAACTCACTATTTCTATGGCCATTTTCAATAGCTATGTCAAATTACCAGAGGGCACCCTCTGGTAAACATACAAAAAACTATGGAAAATCACCATTCTTAATGGGAAAACTCACTATTTCTATGGCCATTTTCAATAGCTATGTCAAATTACCAGAGGGTACCCTCTGGTAAACATACAAAAAACTATGGAAAATCACCATTCTTAATGGGAAAACTCACTATTTCTATGGCCATTTTCAATAGCTATGTCAAATTACCAGAGGGTACCCTCTGGTAAACATACAAAAAACTATGGAAAATCACAATTCTTAATGGGAAAACTCACTATTTCTATGGCCATTTTCAATAGCTATGTCAAATTACCAGAGGGTACCCTCTGGTAAACATACAAAAAACTATGGAAAATCACCATTCTTAATGGGAAAACTCACTATTTCTATGGCCATTTTCAATAGCTATGTCAAATTACCAGAGGGTACCCTCTGGTAAACATACAAAAAACTATGGAAAATCACCATTCTTAATGGGAAAACTCACTATTTCTATGGCCATTTTCAATAGCTATGTCAAATTACCAGAGGGTACCCTCTGGTAAACATACAAAAAACTATGGAAAATCACCATTCTTAATGGGAAAACTCACTATTTCTATGGCCATTTTCAATAGCTATGTCAAATTA
>CAMXCT020000873.1:15000-98641 GCA_947184155.2 Cladocopium goreaui | reverse complement strand
CCCCCATTAACCATCCATTAACCATCCATTAACCCTCCATTAACCATCCATTAACCATCCATTAACCATCCATTAACCATCCATTAACCATCCATTAACCACCATTAACCATCCATTAACCATCCATTAACCATCCCTTAACCATCCATTAACCATCCATTAACCATCCATTAACCATCCATTAACCACCATTAACCATCCATTAACCATCCATTAACCATCCATTAACCATCATTAACCATGCATTAACCCATCCATTAACCATCCCTTAACCATCCATTAACATCCATTAACCCATCATTAACCATCCATTGAACCATCATTAAACCATCCATTAACCATCCATTAACATCCATCCTAACCATTCATTAACCAGCCATTACCCTCCATTAAACCTCCTTAACCACCATCCATTTACCATCCATTAACCCATCCATTAACCGACCATAACCAGCCATTAACCATCCAATACCATCCATTAACCGCCATTAACCATCCATTAACATCCATTAACCAACAACCTTACCCAACCATTAACCACTCCATTAACCAACCATTACCATCATCATTAACCATCCATTAACCATCCATTAACCATCCATTAACCATCCATTAACCATCCATTAACCATCCATTAACCATCCATTAACCATCCATTAGCCATCCATTAACCATCCATTAACCATCCATTAACCATCCATTAACCATCCATTAACCATCCATTAACCATCCATTAACCATCCATTAACCACCATTAACCATCCATTAACCACCATTAACCATCCATTAACCACCCATTAACCATCCATTAACCATCCATTAACCACCATTAACCATCCATTAACCACCTTTAACCATCCATTAACCACCATTAACCATCCATTAACCATGCATTAACCATCCATTAACCACCATTAACCATCCATTAACCACCATTAACCATCCATTAACCATCCATTAACCATCCATTAACCATCCATTAACCAAAACCATTAACCATCCATTAACCATGCCATTAACATCCATTAACCATCCATTAACCATCCATTAACCATCCATTAACCACCATTAACCATCCATTAACCATCCATTAACCATCCATTAACCATCCATTAACCACCATTAACCATCCATTAACCACCATTAACCATCCATTAACCACCCATTAACCATCCATTAACCATCCATTAACCACCATTAACCATCCATTAACCACCTTTAACCATCCATTAACCACCATTAACCATCCATTAACCATGCATTAACCATCCATTAACCACCATTAACCATCCATTAACCACCATTAACCATCCATTAACCATCCATTAACCATCCATTAACCATCCATTAACCATCCATTAACCATCCATTAACCATCCATTAACCATCCATTAACCATCCATTAACCACCATTAACCATCCATTAACCATCCATTAACCATCCCTTAACCATCCATTAACCATCCATTAACCATCCATTAACCATCCATTAACCATCCATTAACCATCCATTAACCATCCATTAACCATCCATTAAACCACCATGACCATCCATTAACCATCCATTAACCATCCATTAACCATCCATTAACCATCCATTAACCATCCATTAACCATCCATTAACCATCCATTAACCACCATTAACCATCCATTAACCATCCATTAACCATCCCTTAACCATCCATTAACCATCCATTAACCATCCATTAACCATCCATTAACCATCCATTACCCATCCATTACCCATCCATTAACCATCCATTAACCATCCATTAACCATCCATTAACCATCCATTGACCATCCATTAACCATCCATTACCCATCCATTACCATCCATTAACCATCCATTACCCATCCATTACCCATCCATTAACCATCCATTGACCATCCATTAACCATCCATTACCCATCCATTAACCATCCATTACCCATCCATTAACCATCCATTACCCATCCATTACCCATCCATTACCCATCCATTAACCAGATATGGGATCATGGATGGATCATTTTGAAAGTCAATTGATCCCCAATTGCCGATGGCTTGCCATTAAGGATCGGCGCTGCGGGTGCAGCAGAGGAGCGTCGCAAGGTGGGGTGACAGTTTATATCATCTGGTGGTAGCAATATATAACGTCTGTACTTAGTCATATAATCACTTAATCAATCAGGTGATTATTTTTTGTCACGATATAAATATCTTTATATTTTTATATTAATATATATATATGTATATGTGGCTGGTAGTTAGATAATCCCTTTAAGCAAAATATATTGAATACCAGCCATTTGGAGCCTGTTTTCGAGACTTGGAACTGGGATCGGATGGGATGGGACGGGATGACCTCATGAGGTGCTGGACTTGATCGAGCAACTGCAGGAGCGGAGATGTATTGGTTGGACACCTATTAACAAACTGGGAATATCATATCCATAGATAGATACAGTATATATATATATGTGCTATATATATATGTGATATATGATTAGATATGATGATATAGCATTATAGTTATAGGCATATAAACAACATGATTTTAAATGAACACATGATTATACATGTGTTTTAAGCTATAGTATAAATTGGCGGAGAAGGAATGGAGAAGAGATACTGGTCGACGTTGGGTGTTTTCAATTTTTCAAGCGGTAGAAATGGGTAAGCAATCCATAAGAAACGTTGGATAGGGATTGCTGCAAGTCCGCAGGGATTGTGCAGCTCGGGCAGGGAGACCTGATGGTGATGGAGAGGTTTGCTCCTCTAGTAATAGGCCACCCGGATCCAAAGGATATCAGAAATGGCTGAAGGTAACATGTAGAGGAAAGCCACATATGAACACGTGACTGGAATATCCGCAAATCCGCCCGGGCGGACCAGTAAATAAAAGCGCTTGGAACCCGGGGCACTACGGTGCCGTGGGAGGAGCAGTTTGAGAAGAAGAAAAGTAGGAAGTTCAAGGACCTGGACGGGCCGAAGGGGCCGAAGGGCTTTGGATGATCCACTCACAGGAATCATGTGGTGTCATCTCCCAAGGCGACGTTTGTTGGTGTTTGTTGGGTCAGTTGAGAGTCAGTGGAGCCTGGTGAAACTATATGTATACGTGGTAATCGTTGGTAATATATATAGATAGATAGATATGATAGATGGATGGATGGATGGATGGATAGATGGATAGATAGATAGATATAGATTATACATATGTGTAGCATTATATAACCAAAATTCTATTTAGTTAAGTGAAGATCATTGCCATTGCAATTACTGCCATGCCCGATCTTTCGAGTGGATGTCATTGAAATGGCTCGTTCATATGGGGGTATCCCAAAAACGCTGCATGGTTTAGTTCATAGAAAATCCCAAACAAAAAATGGATGATTTGGGGGTAGCCCTGTTTTAGGAAACCTCCATATCCTTGTTAGATTGTGAGGGTTCCCGTAAGTTCTCCATGAGATCAGGCCATGATTTTGACATATGGAGCTTTCCTAAAATGAGGAAACCCCAAGTCACCATGGGTTTCAATACCAAAATGGTCTAAATTTGGATGATTTGGGGTAGCCCTACTAGAGGGAAGTCACCATACGGATGGAAGAAATCCTGCACCAGTTGATAGGTGGTCTATCCAATTATTTATAGGGTTTCAACCATCCAAGGTGATGCAGGATTTCTTCTATCCACAGTATCAGTTGTTGATCTCCCCATGTGTTCGGAGCCAGGATCTCATCAGCAATTTCCCCTCCGAGTCGTTTGGCTGCCCAGCAATTGCCCAGCCCGGCTTCGGATAGGATGATTAGTGATTAAATTGGACGAATTATAATGTGCTTAAACGAAGATATTTTAAAAATCCCCCAGTCATCACCATTTTGATAGGTGGCATCAACCATTCCCAAATGGGTAGTTTATGTGTTTACTATTGTTTTAACATGTTTTGTTCAGCACATTTTCATGACCTCACTGTGACTGGATGCTCAGATTTGGAAGGATCATCCCCATCAAACATATGGCGGTCTATGGTTGATGGTTGGTTGATGTTGGTTGATTAGAAAGGCAGGGATTATCATCAACCACTACATGATTCAGTTGGGAGATTATGAACCGTATGACCTGACCCTAATTCCGGAATTCCGGAGGGAAAAAACAACACACCAACCAGTATAAACGCAGGACAGCGGGTTTTGAACGCTGTTCAGATGGGCTGGAATGTGCAAGTTTTGAGTGAATTCTAGCGACCTCATTTTGAGACGTCACTGCAAATGATGAACATTTACCCAGAAGGCATGTTTTTGATATATCATGATATAATCATATATAATCAGTTATATATATAAGTAGTGCCTCACCGTCAATAGTCACCAACATTCACTGACATCCACTATCCCTACTAATCCACAACCTTCCCTCCTCACACACATCATACTAGTACAGTAGACTAGTCCCTCGCAAGTCTGGTAGGGGATCCAGTCAATTTGGGGGCCCCAAATCGGGGATTGGTTGACTATTCCTATTGGTCAGTATTAATCACTGTATTGTTCTTATCCGGTGATCCAAGAGCCATGCAATTCATTGGTGTTGAATGCTGTTGAGCCTTCCGAAACCCGGAAATGGCTGAAACCCAACCAGTCAGACGGTGTCGTTGAAGTTGGAGATGTCATTTTGGATCATTTTGGGAATGGGAAGTTGTTGGAGCTGTACCCCAGTCGCCAGTTTTTCCATGGTTTTCCGCTCTGGTGAGCTCCCCCGTGGTGGTTGCGGACATAGCTTGATCAATTGAGTAGAGCAACTCCCAACAAAATGCCACACACACAATTTTATAGCAGTTTAGCAGCCTGGTACTTGTCCTTTTGATTCGTTTTGCGGGTGGCGATTAGTCCCCATATCAGTTTGTCGTCCATCCAGTTTCAAAATCTCAGAGATAGTCTGCCTTTTTCCCAGCAAGGTTTCGAAACCTGAAAGTGGAAGCCTCAGCTGGTGTGTTTGAAAATAGAGGATGATCCTCCCAGTTATGGCGATTTGTTCATTGGCAAAATGAGGTTCGAAAGTTCTAAACCATCAATGAACATGGGATAAAATATGGTGTATACGGTATACATAGGTATGTATATAGCCTATTTTTTAGACCAACGCCGGTGGAGATTTTGTAATTTGTGATTTGGGTTGATTGGGACTTGGAGAGGATAAAGGGGAAAAACAGTTCAGGAAGGCCAGTTAGAGGATCAGCCCATGCGGAGCTTAGGACAGGCTGTAGTGAAGTGGTTATACCAGGTTGTACTGAATCGTTCCACGTCCTGGTAGATGTTCAAACTGCCTTTTTTGCTTCCATTTTCTATAGGAAAATCATCTAATCTATACATGTTAGTTTACCCCAGGCTTTACTGTTTATAATATATATATATATACATACACACACATATATATATATACAGCATTGATTTTCAGCATTTTACTGCGAACATTGCGCGAATATATCTGGCAGAAGGTAGCGCTGTAACCCCTTAAATGCAGTCTCTCTAGTGGTGAATTGGCCAACGACCATCCACAATTGGAAAGAGTTTGTCCATGTTTTTTCCCAATTTTCCGCTGAAACCGGAGCTTATGGCTTTGCAGCCACTTGGGCTCAAGTTCTAAGTTCTACTTCAGGTATTTCCTCAGCCGAGTTTCATTTCCGGGATCGTCCTATGCAGGCTGTCAATGGTAAAGGTGTACCAACCAGCTAAAGATTAGTTGTTTTTTTTGGGGGGAGTGGCAGGTATCTAAGATTCACAATGATGTCTACTTTTGCTAATTATGTCTGATTGCTTTTGTTTAAGGTTGGAAGAGGATTAATTACTGATTAATTACTGGTTGCTTATGGTTGGATACTGTATGCTTGGGTACTGGCTGTTTTTTTTCGATGATCATTGTTCTTGCGAGATGTGGGATGTGTCAGTTTTCAGCATTCATGACACTTCACCAATGCTTAAAAAAGAGCACATCAGGACGCCAGGATTCGCAAAAACCTCCAAGGTGAAGTCAAGAGCATCACAGTTGAAGCATTGGAAACTAAAAACCCAAATATTCCTTTGGCATATGTTTACAAACTCGATTTTTGTGTTCAGTTTGAAGATCTCATTTTTGAGATGTTCCATGTTCTTCCCAGTTCTCGTACCATTAAACTGGCTTCATGTCCAGTGGATAATCCACTTTCCAGACTGCAGGTTCCAGCTAGGGCTCATGCCGCTGTGCGGAGCTTGCCAAGAGGACCAGGCCGGGGCAAAATGGATGTGTCTGGAAATGGGGTATACCCCAAAACCAGACTTGCCGAGTCGATGATTTCGATTATCTGAATGGGACATATGTTACTTGGAGAATCTAGAGGGTAGTATATTAGTGTTTTTTTTTTTTTTTTTGCGGGGTCCTTCAGAAAATCCAGTTGAACACATGCCATTTGATAGGGAAAATGATGAGAAAAACCATGCTGGCACAGAGGATAGAATGGAAGACCCCATTTTTGGACACACAAAAGAACATATTTGGTACTTTGGTACTTGTGGATGTTCATCCCCCCCATCGAGACTGGTATAAATTACAGGTTTTGGCACATCCCTCATTGCTGACGATTGTGACTTTGTGCGGGTGATGCATGGCTTGAATGCTGCTGGCTTTTGCCCGAACCAATGGTACCAATGCACGCATACATAAATGGTCACGGTCACAGGTACGCACCTATGCCTTTCATTCTGCCTGTATTTACGCATAGGCACACACACACATATTTATGAGGATATTCATGGGTATTCGCAAGACGCACACACACACACAAAGCATCACTCAACTATATATATCTATATATATATATATACATAGATCCACAGACTTCATAAGTCCCATCATGCTTTTACGTACTACTATATATTTATGATATATGATAATATATAATATATTATATGGCTTAAAACTGTGCTTGGATAGCAACCCCTGCCCCGCTTCATCGCGAGGCTTTGGGCCTTGCAACTCACGACATCGCGAGGCATGGAACATCAACGACAAACTTCGATGGCCAATGGTACCTATAACAACGATGTTTAGTAAAGCAACACCGGAAGGTCGCAATCAACTCGGTGTTTTGATATTTTTAATGTTTGTTTGATAATTATGTTACATTTCTGATCTCAATGGCGTATAGTTGATACATCATGTCCCCATAGATCCTCCAAATGATTGGTTAAAAAAAACACCATCTTGCCCAGCAGATTGCCTTTCTTTTGGGACGCAGCCCTTTCCATTATTCATAAAATCCATACTTTTGATTGTGAAATTTCCCCATTATTCCTTGTTATTTCCCATATTATCCATGAGGATCATAAGGGTTGCCCGAGTTTCAATCACCACAACTTGGGAATTCACCGACAGACGAGGCACCTGCCAGTGCCTTCACCGCGCCTCAACCAGTCGACCTTCCGGACGGCAACACCGAGCCGGGCGCGGCAGCGTGCGCAGGGTGCGCAGGGTGCGCAGCGTGCGCAGGGTGCGCAGCGTGCGCAGCGTGCGCACGCGCTCAGGAGAAGGTGCTGGGCTTCTGGGGTTGGAAGGTCACTAGAGGCTCAAGGGCTGAAACATTTGGAAACTGAAAGCCTGTAAAATAACATCAAATTATTTTTTGTTATTATATATATATATACATAAGGACATGTTATAACAATTGAAACCTACATGTATACTTTTATTGTAAAAATCATGAACTATCACCTTTATTTGAATCGTGGTTTGGCTAGAGTATATTGACAAGATTCTGGTTGGTGGTTTCGATATTTTGTTTCTTTTCAAGCATGCTTGGGATGATCCCATTTGAGTTTTTGAGTTTCAGATTCTTGACAAGAGCATCTCGATGGTTTCTTTGGAGGTGCTTGTTAATGTTGGTTCTAGCACCATTTAGGTGGATTTACTGACATGTCAGGTGAGGGTCTGGGTCGGTTTTCTGTTTTAACTGTGTGGAACCCCGGAGGTTCCCCCAACTTTTCTCCCCTCCCCAAAGTCTAGTGGTTCATCATCATTTTCCCCATAAAAAATCCCTATTTTGCAGTGACATAACTTTTTGGATTTACCATCTGGTTATGACTGTTGCAGTTCGCCATGGAAAGATCCACCACCATGCTATGAAGTTCGGTGTTTACCATCTATTTCTATGCCATGGGCCATCAACAAACCATGGCGAACTGTTAGTCATAAACCAGAGGGTATACCGAATTTTCAACGCCAAGTTCACCTCCAGGGTGATGCTCCTGCCAGCATTGGCGGCCAGGGCCGAGCACAGCGACTGGAGTCCCTGAGCGCCGAAGCACACAAGGCGAGGGCCGCCTCAAGGGACGGATAGAGATTCATGGCGCTGGAGAAGTTTCGAAGCCCGACCTCTCTTTCTCCTGGATTTGTGTCCAACTGAAAATGATAAACCACCATCAAAATTGGATGGATCGAACCTTTCAACTTGATATCCACATCTAGAACTGTACACGCACACACACACATATATATATATATACATACTGGTTGGTGGTTTGGAACATTTGTTTTTCCATATGCTGGGAATAATCATCCCATTTGACTAATATTTTTCAGAGGGGTTGAAACCACCAACCAGTTTTTTTCTTTGTTTGGGTGGATGAATGATAATTAGCCTCTGGTTATGACTAACAGTTCACCATGGTATAGATGGCCCTAATCGAATAGATGGTTTACCGTTCTTAATAGCATGGTGGATCTTTCCATGGCGAACTGTAACAAATAACCAGATGGTATATTCATATAATTAATGATGCCACTGGCGAGGTCACCCTAGTCACCCTAGATGTTGGTTATCGAGGGGAAGCTGCAGCACCAGACATTTCAGCTTGTTGAACTGGCCCTGGACAACAGATGAGGAAGTTCCGTGAAAACATCGGGGGATCTTCGGATATTCCGATAGGATCTCAATAGGTACCTTTCGGTGCTTACTTCGAATGATGTGCTGTATTTGTTTCTTTTAGATGTGTCTTGAAAGCAGATACCAACCAGGTACACTCTGGTACTTAAACATGGCAAGCTGGAACATCCACCATTTAGTTCGATGATTTCCCATCAACCACTGCCACGTTTGATTTCCAGAGCTTAGCTTCAGCTACTTCAAAAAAACCCACAGCTGGATATCAGCGTCGCAGCCAATGCCAGGAGGCATGTGGAGCGACCATTTTGCTCGGGAAGCTGCTGGCAGCCACTGAGCTCGAGATCCAATGGATGATCATCAATTTCCCATGTATACTGGATTAACATGTAATATAATATAATTGGGGTATACCCTGGACAAACTTAATGTGATAGGCTCCATTTGTTTGATTCCCGAATCATTTCATAAATCCACAATGTTGGAATTATTTTTACACAATGGTGTATAATATACATATAAATGTATAATCCAACATGGCTAGCCGGAAAATCCTTATTAAATCCTATTAATGGAGGTTTCAATGGAAACAAATCCGATATATATATATATATACACATCAATATAATTCAATATATCAATATATATATATATAACTATATATACACTATACACATACGTACAGACACACACACATATATATATATAGTTGAAATATATCGACCCCTGAGCCCCCACTACATGTAGCATAGCAGGTAGGTATAGCGTAGTGTAAATAGCGTAGCTATGAGTTCCAATTCAAACTCCAAATAGTTTTTCCTTAGCATGTCGCTCTTGCGCGACAAACTGTACATTGAGTATCATAACATACCTAGAAGCGTTAGGTATGTTCAGTGCCTAGGGTTTATTCCAGGGTTTTAGTTGTCCCTTATCCAACAACCACCGGGTTCGGGTCATAACTAACCGCTGGTTGACGTCCGTGGCTCAAGTGCCCAAAAAGGTCGGGTGCTTGGTTTGTTTAATGGGGTTATCGAAGGATACCGTGGTTGGTTCCCTTGTTCGGTCCCCTGTTTTCACTGGTTATCAGCCGTAGGTGCTTTTTGGGGAAGTCTAATCCTTCGATAACTTCTGGTTTAGGCCCCTTTATTTTTCCCGCACTTCCGTCATTGACCGTGCATGCCCTCAGATAGCTCCGAAAGGGTCGCTGCTGATTACAGCGCGACACCGGAAACTCCAGTGGAAGGAGCCAACGCTCTAGGGGAAGCAGAAGGTGTTGAGAAGTTTAATCCACCAACTGCTGAACCGGGCGCCGCGGCCTCCCGAAACTGGGCGGATCTATCTGAGGATATTCTGTCGCCCGTGCTGTCTTTTGGTGAGGCGCCCACTTCTGCAGATCGAGCCCAAGGACATCTGACAGACGTGAAGGAAGAGCTACATCAGGAGACATCAAGCTCGGGTGCTGTGCCTTCAACATTTTTCTTGCCTGACGGGGTCGCCGACGAAAACGTCGCGACGGATTTTGCGAACCAAGTTTCAGACCCTGCCACAGCATTGAACATCCCCGAAGAAGTTCTTGCAGAGGCTGCCTTTACAGACTCAGGTCCAGTGGGGGAAGAAGGTCAGAACAGTTTTGCATTTCCGTCGATCCTGTCAGAACAAGCGCAAATTGAAGCAGCTAACAATTTTTCGGTAGAGGTCGCTGGTGACAATACCGCGACGGACAAGGTTTCTGGTGAAATAACTTTTTCCGAAGTTTCTGGATTGGAAGGCGCCAATAACAGTCTGGGGCTTGTCAAAAAGGAAGAAGATCAACAGACACTTGGTCCAGCCTCTACTGAAGCCGTCATTGAAGCTGCCCATCAAACTGAAGGTACTACAACAACCAACTTAGGTGAAGACGCAATTGTTGCAGCCGTTGTCAAAGCTGAAGTTGACCCCAAGAGTCCTGAAGCTGACGCTTCTGACATTGCAGCATCCGTCCAACCTGAGACCCAAAGCTCAGGCCATAGTGTAGAGCCAGTTGCAGTAGGATCCCAAGAAGCATCCGAACCAGCCTGTGCATCCGCTAAGCCTGAGGTCGTTGACACAACCGTTGTCACGACAGGTAACCCAGGTGTAAGTGTAGACTCAGCCCCCTTAGGAGCCCCTGAAGTTTCTAATCCAAAAGCTGAATCCACAGAACCTGGGGTCGCCGACACTTCCGTTGTCGCGACACCCAATACCCAACTAGACACATCTGTTTTTGTTGCACCACCCACTAGTCCCAACTTAGTTGAGCCTGGTGTTGAGCCCATCCGTACTGGTCACTCTCCCTCCGCTCCATCTGCAGGTCCAAGACAACGCACTCGACAGAGGAGTTCACGCGGTGGGCAGACCACACGAAACCAGGAAGCCACCCGGGCTTGGTTTAGTGACCTAGATACTTTTAGGGATTGGTTGTATCAAAATACAGGTGGGAGGTCAGGTCGTGGTTTCTGGCTAGGCCGATATCTTTTAGACGGTGTTGACACTGACCAAAAGTGGCAAGTCGCTAATCATCAAGCCATAGCAGATTATCTGACCGTAACCCAGTGTTTAGTCCTTACATTTAACTTGTGGCCTGAATACGAAAATTGGGCCCTTGCAAACGGCCTGGACAGGAGACGTGGTATTGGACACGGCCGTAACGCAGTTGAAAAGGGCATACTACCCCCAAAGCGTATCATTAACTTGAACATTTTGGGTAGTGAATTCCCTCCTCAAGAAAGCTGGGATTACTATAATAGGTACGTAGGCCCAAACGCCCCTGCGAAGCCCAAAGCTCGGGCCGCTGCCCCGGCTTCGGCTGGTGGCGCGGCAGCTACACGACCGCCAGAGCCCAAAGAGCCGCCAAAAGCTGCATCGCCAAAGGCACAGCAGCCGAAGGCACCAGCCTCTGGCTGGCAACCAACTTTGCGTGCTGCGGATCAAGTTGTACAGCAAGCCGAGTTTAGCAGTGTCCACACTTCATCATCCGTCCGCCCGTTGCCAAAGCAATCGCGAGGGGTCGTTGCTCCCAAAGAGCGCGACGCAGCAGTAGTTTCATCTGAGGGTTCTGGTAGTGCTCCAACAACTGTAGCAGCCCCAAAAGTCCCCAAAGATAAACCTGTTGTGTCAAAGCCCTCGCCACCACCACCAAAGCAGCCGCAAGGGGTCGCTGTTCCCAGAGGACGCGACGCAACAGCCATCGCATCCGAAGGTTCCAGTAGTGCTCCATTAGGTGTAGCCACTCCAAAAGTTCCTAAGGTTGAACCTGTTGCGAAGCCTTTGCAGCCGCCAAAACATCAGCAAGGGGTCGCTGTTCCCAAAGAACGCGGCACAACAGTGATTGCAGCCAAAGCATCCGGTAGTGCTCCATCAAGTGCAGCCGTGCCTGAAGCTCCAAAAGCTGATCCTGTTGTAAATCCCTTGCCAGAATCTAATAATCCCAAAGGAGTCGTTGTTCCCAAAGAACACGACACATCAGCCACTGCGCAAAAGGTTTTAGATACTACCCAAATAATTGAAGTAGTCCCTAAGATTCCCAGTAGTCCAGCTGTTGTAAACCCTTTGTCTAAGGCTAAGCTCCCATCACCCCCATCATCACCACCACCTGTAGTCCCTTCTAATATCCCACCACCGCCACAGCATCCGCCGCCAACACCGGAAGAGCTCGCTGCGCGAGCTCCGGCTTTTGCCAAGGCGCGCGAGACAGTGGGGGGGAATCAGGAGGAAGAGGAGGAAAGTTTTGAGGTTGAAAGTGAGGAGGAGCCAGCACCTGTTGCCAAAACTGCATCTCCAAGGGAGAGGCACACCAAAAGAAATAGGTCCAACCCACCTTTGCCTGTTAATCTTTTGTCTAGAGAAGCCAGGGAGCAGATTGAGCTTGCTCGTGAACTCCGTGCAGCTGGTTATCCAGACACACGTGTGGATTCAGCAGGAACTTGGGTGCGGGTCGCCGGACCTTCGGTCGCGACAGCTGCAGAGCGTCCAGTTGCTCATCCTGTGGTAGTTCCTGGAACTGAGACTCAAGAAGTTGAGGGCATTGATCCTTACGAACTGGAGGACGCCGCCTGGCAGAATCCATCCTTGAGCTCTCGTCGGGTCGTGTTGGTCACCCCAAACTTGCAGTCTTCGGACATTGTAAATTTGACCACACGTGATCCTGACACCGAGGAGGAAGGCACAGAAGACCCTGCACTGGCATCACAAAGATTTCAAGAGACTGGTAGGAAGTTTCATTGCAGCGGCTAGTGCTGAGCCCATTGAAGCCGACCCAGTAACTTTTGAATCGCGACCACCTAAAGTGCCACCCCCAAAGAGGCAAAAGGTAACTATCAAAATAACCTCTAGGGATTATAAAGACCCAAAATCAGCAGCATCGTCGCCAAAAGACACCTCAGAGTCCTCACCAAAGTTCCCACAGGGCATTGTGCATCCGTGGAGAAAACAAGAGGGCGCTGCGGCAGAATCCCCAAAGTCTGCTGCCTGTGGGGTCGCTGCGGAATCCCGCGCGACAGGTGCCGTTGACAGGTCTAGATCCCCAAGAAATCTAACATCTACACCCTCTGAACCAGTTCAGCATAGCTCATCACCTGTTAACCTAAGAGGTAGATCCCCCAATAAAAGTGGTAAGGAGCCATTGAGACCCCCTCCACCGAAGAGGGCAAGTTCTCAGCCATTGTCATCAGCAACCACCAAACGGATTGCTAGGGAGGCTGTTGCTCCCAGCACGCCACAGGTCACTGTTGCAAAGGCCAAAACAAATAAGGCTCCCCCACCGGGTGTTCGACCAGGAGCTCCCCCGCCAAAAGCTAGGCTAGCTCCACCACCACAAGATAAGCCAAAACTCCCTTTTAAAGCACCTCCTGGCCACCTTCCCTATAAGGCGCCACCTGGGTACTTGAAGGAGCAGGCTTCTAGTGGAAAGGCATTCTTGGGAACAGATCCAACAGAGCCAAAAGCAACTGCTGGACAGGCAGAAGGGGCTGCTGCCGCACCTGTGGCGCAGCGGGGTGAAGAGTCAAGCGGAGCTCCAAGTGCACCTTCGGGTTCGCACGCTCCCTACTCCGCCCCTGTAGATTCAGTGCCTGGCAATATCAAAATTTGTCTCGATTGGCACGATACGCTTGACCAAGCGTTAAACCACCAAGGCTCCTTTGATCAACACCTAATTGATAAATTCAATAAGGTAATCTTAGCAGCAAATAACAGGGTCGAGTTCCATATCCTTTCATACGCTGGATTTAACAAAGTTGAGTCCACCCGCCAAGGCGCGAACCACTTGATAAGTCAACTAAGATCCCTAGGCCTTCCCTTTGAGCAATTGCACCTAGCAAAGCATCCTTGTGGAACCCAAGGGAAAAGCAGCGTGCTTCATCAACTTGGCGCGCATTCTTTGGTCGACGACCGTTCCGACGTAGTCGCTGAGTGCTCCCATTCTGGTGCCCGTTGTTTTAGGGCTGCTGGCAGGCACGACCGTGCCCTGTCCTTCCCTACCTTAGTTGAAGAGTGGGTCAAGCAAGAAGGCGTTGATAGTATTCTACAGCGCAGAGCCGCAAGGGCCGTGCCAAAGGAACATCTTCGCCCGCCTTTTGGCGACAAACAGCGGTGATTTTGGAGCTCCGCCCCAACAGTAGTAGGCACTGGCACAAGTCCGGTGAACCTACGCAATCGACATAGGTTCCCAAGGGTTAGGGTAGCTGTGCACCGCACGCTACTTGCATCCGGTCGTCCTTGTCTTCCTGTGGTTTGTTGCCGCCTGCAGCACTCCACTTGCATCCGGAAAGTTTTTAAGTCGTGGTCAGAGCCAGGGTCATTACCGCTGTCGAAGCCACAGCTTATAATCTTCCACAAAAGCTGTTAATTAATTTGGCACTCTACTGTTTTCTATATCCAGCCTTGTAAAGTGTAGTTGGTTAATTCAGTGCTGTGCCTTTGGTCCGTCGTTGTCCGTTTTCCGTGGTTTGTTGCCGCCTGCAACATTCCGCTTGCATCCGGAATTTTTAAGTTGTGGTCAGAGCCAGGGTCATTACCGCTGTCGAAGCCATAGCTTATACTTTTCCACAAAGGTTGCCAATATCTTTTGCACTTTATTGTTCCTTATTATCCAACTTTGTGAAATCATAGATTGGTTGGTTCAATACTGTGTCTTTTCAAGCCCTCATAAGGTTCCCACAGGGCATTGTTCACCCGTGGAGAAAGCAAGGGGGTGCTGCGGCAGAATCTCCCAAATCTGCTGCCTGGTCTTTCGCTGTCGTTTGTAATCCGTTGCTTGGGACGCTGTGCAAGGCACGCGTCGGATCTGAATTGAGTTGCGACATCCTGTAAAAGGTTGTGTTTCTTGGAGTTAGGATGCCCGGAGACATCCCCCAACGTGATCCTGGTATGCCCAGTCGATCTAGGTACCCCTCCGAAGCCTCCCAAAGGTACTTCAACGTAGCTCTTGTTCCCGGTGAACCTAATGTTTTAACTCCACGAAGGGTTGAAGCTCAATCTATTGGGGATGCCACGCATGTAGAAGGAATGCCTGATACTAGCCTGGAGGAGTCCCATAACAACAATAGTTTGTTTAGGCATCGGTTACCCTTAGGTCCTTTTCCAAGCAATAGTCCAAACCCCAGCATTTCTGTAGGACCCACTATACCACAAAATCTCCATGTGGGTGCTGATGTTTCCGACACGCACCATGCCACCAGTTTAGGGGACTATGTTGGTTCCGTAGCCTTCCTATCACATCCTATGACCCAGCAACCCGGACAAGCTGCCGTGCATTTGCGCGCTGAACCCGTTCAGGTCGCTGCTTTCGAGCGCGACGCAGCACTTGCGGCCATCCTGCTCGACCAGGAGAGAGCCATTGCAACTCCGGATGAAGGGGATGGGGGTGTGGGGATAACTGGGTTTAGTATATCTCAGTTCGCCCAACAAGGTAATCTTGGGGATAGGCCATCGTTACAGCAAGAAGTCCAATCTGAACATCCGGTGACACATGGGGAGGTAGACCAAAGGGTTGAAACTACAGTTAGACCACCTCAAAATAGGCCAATGTTGGGTAATCAACATGCAGCTATTAGGGAGTTTGGGATAACCGAGACGGATTCTAGGATGTTCCCCAATGAACATCAGCTGGCCGCAACCCAGCAGCGACATAGTGTTGCACTAGTTTCCCCGGATTCCATTAACCCTTCCTATCAAATCCTGGATAATCAAAATGTGTTTGAAGACCTTGATCAAGTCCCATCCACTTTTGTCCAATACCCCAATCTAGCTGCCAATGACATGTTGTCCCCAACTCGCCTACAACATGCCCCAGATCCAATGAAGGTGGTCGCATTCCCAACCGATGTCAATGTGACTGGTCGGGAGATCCCCACGGTTTCTGGTGGTCCCTCAATTTTGGGTAATCAACAATTAGCTGATATGGGGATCGGGATAACCGTAAGGGATTCTAGGATTGCTCTCAATGAGCATCAGCTGGCCGCAACCCAGCAGCGACACCGTGTTGCACTAGTTCCCCCGGATTCCGTTAATTCTCCATCCCAAACTTTGGATAGGCAATATGTGTTTGAAGATCTGAGTGCGGTCCCATCCACTGCCGTTCAATGTCCCAATCCAGCTAGTCCATTGTTGTCCCCAAATAATCCTCAAATATCAGACACTTTGCAGGTGGTTGATGTCCCAACTGTCGTAGAGGCGACTGGTCGGGTTGCCCCCAATGTCTCTGGTAGGGATTTTGGAATAACCGTAAAGGATTCTAGGATGTTCCCCAATGAACATCAGCTGGCTGCAACCCAGCAGCGACACTGTGTTGCACTAGTCTCCCCGGATTCCATCACTGGCCCTCCTACAATTAGGAGAAAGCCAATCTAATTTACAAAATACATCAGGCACTTTGCAAATGGTTGCTGTCCCAACTGTCGTAGAGGCGACTGGTAGGGTTAACCCCAAAGTCCCTGGTGGTGGCTTTCCTGCGCAACCAGGAGAGAACCACTATCAATTGTCTAATGTAGCCGCACAAAATGCTGTAGCATCCATGCCCCAGTCCTTTCACCACTCGGGTATCTCACCCGCCCCTGTAGTGGCGAACCACCAGCTCGCAGAGTTAGTCACAGTGTCTAGCTTGCCCATAACACTAAATGTTATGGTGCCTAGTGCAACAGCTGTAAGTGGCTCGAACACATCAGAGTCAGTTTTGGTTCAACAACTCCAAGCTGAGGTGTTAAGGTTGTCAGAGGCATTGCAATTGCAACAGCAGCAGCTTCAACAGATGCAACAACAATTACAATCTAGGGCGAACACACAGCTACAGGAGGTGGCTTCAACAAGACCCAGTCTTTCAGCTAACTTGCCTACAGCATCTAATGCTGTTGTGCCTTGTGCACATGCTGTAAGTGATTCGAACCCAGCTTTGGCAAAAGCACACCAAGTAGTAGCATCAGCCGGTGCGCCCCCAGCATCATTTGCACAGGGCGCTGCCTCTGGCACGCCACTAGGGATAGGTCTTAGTCATGCGAGCCATGCGGGTACACCATGTGGTAATTCGACTCGTCGAGCCACAGGAAGTGAGTTATTCCCGCAGCAGGTGCTTCCTCCGGTGGTGCCACCATTGCCATTGCACCTTGTCCGACGAGGTGCCCAACACTCAATGCCATCATATTATCACCACAAAAGTTCACGTAGGTCTGTTGACTCTTCGAGCTCAGGGTCATCATCCGACAGTTCCTCCTTATCACCTGTAGATTTCGCGAGACGGGAAGCCAAGACCGTTATGGTAACGTCCCTGACTAACCTGGTTTTTCCCCACCCTCCTGTTAATGCAGGTGAATCTCGAGGTTACATGAACCAGGTGTTAATGGCCATAGGCAAACTTCAAAAAACCCCTGGTAATGAACTTTACTTGTGGGCCCAGGAGTGCCTAACCTTAACAGAGGAAGAGCTCCAAGCCGACCCTCGCTACCCTCGCACTGACCGCGAAGTAGCATCCAAGCTCTTAGGAACTTGCAAAGGCGGAAAGTTTGGACTCCTCTTCAATCAGATGTTAGAATCTGAGCGCGCTGCTAGTGGGGCTATGCCCTGCGGGCGCGCGATGTTGCGTAGAATATTTAAATATTTCCAGCTAGAGCGTGGCCGCCTTGGCATGCTCGGCGAAAGGAATTTGCTGTCCCTTAAGGTCCCCGGTAACACCATAGCCGATCTAGTTACCTTTAGAGACACCTATATCTACGTAATGTCAACAATTCCCGTAGAGGATTTGCCGCGACCGCAAACGTTGTTTAACCATCTTATCGACGAACTTGAGCATCATGCTGTAATGGCCCCAAAGGTCGTTAAAGCTAGGGAAGCCCGACTAGATAGCCATCGTCGCACAACTGACTGGTTATGGTCTAAAGTTGAACTAGCCATCCAACTGGAACAGCAAGAGCGCAATCGCCGAGATTTTGATGAACAGCTAGGTCTAAAACCAGCGGCAGGGTACTTCGGTACCAATCCACCTCCCGATGACAACATCGCTGGTGCCTCGGCACCAACCCCAGACCCAGAATCGGAGAACACTCCTGAATCTCCAGCAAGTCAGGGTTCAGGGGGGGTGAGACCGAAGAGGATATGCAGGCAGCCCCTACCCAAAAGGCTAGACCCGTAGGATTAAAGCAGCCTCCATCCACTGATGTGGATAGCACGAACCCTAAGGGGAAGAGGACCAAGAGAGCAGCCCGTAAATCGGCAGCCGAGAAGGCCACCACCCCTTGCATGTTCTTCGCGTACAATGCATGTAGGGCAGAATCGTGCGCATTCCTCCACTCTGAAACCAATAAATATCGAGGACCTCCTCCTAGATCACTTAGGAAAGGTAATAAAGCCCCTCCTAATGTTCATGCTAGCGTAGCAACTGTGATAGTCCCAGAGATCGCTGTCTTTGACGCGATTAAACCTGTAATCACTGCCATGCCTTTCGAAGCTTCCACAGCCATCCCTTGGCTGTGGGACACTGCAGCAGGTCGACACCTCATTGGACGCCAAGCCCTCACACCATCCATGCGGGAGAGTGTACAGCACTCTCCAAATCCCGTAGCTTTTGCTACCGGAGGTGGCAGCCAATCCGGCAAAGGATCCCTGACATTTAGTGGCAGTAAGATTCTTGATGGTGAAGAGGTCTATGTTCTAGAGGAATGCCCTCCAGCACAAAGTATAGGTAAAGCAGTCATAGATAAAGGTTACATGTTCATCTGGGATCCACGGGAGAGTGTCCCATATCTAATAGCTCCCGAAAACGTCGATAGATGCAGGCTAAAAGTTCCCAAGAACGCTAAAATCTGCGCATCTAGGGTGGTAGAATACGTCCCACAATATGATGAAGAACTGACTCCATGTTCATTTGATCCAAATGAGCGCCCTGCTCCGGTACCAAATGCAATGCCAGCTTCATCCGTAGGACCCAAGACACTTATAGAAGTAGATGATTCCAATAACCATGGTAATTCGTCAATCCCTACGTATAATGTCTTTCCACCCGCAAAAGATGTAGTAACAGATCTAGCACCTGAATCTGTTGGTGACGTTGTTGGTTTGGCTAACACATCGGGGTCTAAAATGGTCGTTGTCGATGTTTCCAACGTACCCAATAACACAATGGATGACCAGCTCCTAATTGAGCCGGGGAGCGGCGAGCCGCCAAAGGATAAAATCTTGAAGCAGCGAGCCACCAATCCAAGCCATACGCGATTAAACTTATCAAATAGCCAGTTTTACCCCATTAGCCATATAACTAAAGATAACGCTATGAAGTTTTCACATTCCAATGACGGCGAGGCCGATGGTTTTGATGATTCTTCAGAGCAGCAACATGAGCGGCTCTCATCAAGCAGCGTTATCCTAGATAAAGGTACCCAAAAGTTTGAGGTAATAACAGGAAAAGTTGAATCGCATGGAAGTAAAAGCGTAGCAGCCAATGTGCACAACCCAGCGCGCCTGGTGCACGAAGGCGATCTCGTCTTCCCGGTAGGTATGTTATGTGGTCATGCCCTCTTCAGGGGGGGTAACCCGCATGACTTGAAATCCCCTAATAATACTGAGGATGACGTTCTCTGTCATAAAGATGGGGGTAATAATGACCCTTCAACACCTGATCTTAGGAGATGTCCCATAAACATCCTCTTAGATCATGTCCCCACCACTGAGGATACGCCTGGATGTGCTACCTGCAACACCCATACACGGCATCCTGCCGACCAACGCTGCGCCCACTTCACAAATAGTAATACGGTTGAAGAAAAGAAACGACACCAAAAGGGAAAGAAAGCACCACTTAACGCAAGCACATAAAGAGTCAAAAGTGACGAGGATGCTGAGCTCCATGCTCGCATCAGGGTAGGTGAAGAAATCTCTAGCCCAATACCTTTTCACTCTTCCTTGAAATCCGCGGCTTCATGGGAATAGTGATAAAATGTTCCGGAGTTAGAGCTTCCCAATCCTGGTTTCCCGTCACCCCCAATAGCCAGCGTTTTAAGTGCCATAATTCAATCCCAAGTTGTTTCATCAGCCTCAATCCCTTGTCAGGAGTCGCTTCCAGGGTCTAACCAACCAACTGGTCGCGCTAACCGTAGACATCGGAAAGTTGCCAAGATCGCACTTAGTGCGAATGCTAAGCCAGCCACATCCAAGTTTGCCTCTTCCCCTGACATCTAGAAGTTGTCGATAGGTGAACATAATGGCATTCCATGTGATAAACTTAGTAGGGATAACACAGAGTTAGGTAATGAGTCGCAGTGCGGACTGCTGGGCAATCACACAGCTGAACCCGCTGAAACCGCGCCACCACGTGTGTGGACCTCATCCTCCTGCTCACATACATTCCCTTGGCAGCGCCCAAAACATAATGTTGGTCTTAGGTCAAGGGCATCCGCCCAACTTAAGAAACCTTCTCAAGACACAATATCCACCTCCATCACCAATGATGGACCGAAATGGATGTGTCACACACGCATCGCTAAACCATAAACCAACGCATAGATTGCTGCGAGCGCCCGCTTGCGCAATATTAGTGCGTAGGTGCCTGCCAAAAGCGCAGAGCGTGGATCAGGCGAGGGGGGAGTTGAAATATATCGACCCCTGAGCCCCCACTACATGTAGCATAGCAGGTAGGTATAGCGTAGTGTAAATAGCGTAGCTATGAGTTCCAATTCAATCCAAATCATTATACTCAATGTACAGTATAGCACTACTTACCTAGAAGCGTTAGGTAAGTAGAGTAGCCGTAATTAGACATAGGTACTTCCCTCACCCTAACAACCAGCTGGGTCAGGGTTTACTTAGTACGCTATGGATGTTATGGCTCAAGTGCCCAAAAAGGTCGGGTGCTTGGTTTGTTTAATGGGGTTATCGAAGGATACCGTGGTTGGTTCCCTTGTTCAGTCCCCTGTTTTCACTATTATTTTATATTATTATATATTATTATATATTATTTATTATTATATATTATTATTTATTATTTAATATTATTATATATTATTATATATTATTATATATTATTATATATTATTATATTTTATTATATTTTATTATATTTTATTATATTTTATTATATTTTATTATATATTATTATATATTAACATGATATTCTTCAAACTGGGTGGTTTGCGGGCAGGCGCAGCAATTCCTTGAGCCTTCTCCCCGAGAGCATCATCTTGGTGGCAGAACACTGGGGGTACCTTAGCTCAGCAACCCGACCCTGGTGATGATGGCTCCCCCATGGGGCCATGTCCATTGACCATGACATGACGAAATGCGTAGAATTTACTGCTGCCATTTTGAGGGCTGATGAAGTTGTTCGCCATCATTGTGTGGGAGTTTCCCAGCATTTGAAATGGGCAATTCCCCGACATGCTGTTTGTGCATGTCATTTCAAAGGTCCCAAAAACATTCAAAAACTTGAATGAAATTCCCCTGATTGCTATTAAAAAAATATAAAACTAATGAACATCCCAAAACATTCAAAAGTCATAAAACTAATTGCTTGGAATTCCCCTGATTTCTGATTTCTTGGTCATTGATTGACATCCCATTGGATTCGACCATTCTATTAGCGAGCTGACGGGACCACATGGGATACCCACTTTCGGCGGACAGCATCTATGATGTATATAACATAGGTGATCTCATGTAAGTATATAGCTATGTTAAGGATACAGATAATGAATACATGTTAAGGAAGGAGGTAGATAATTGACAGCCTCTATAGTTCTATAGTAGGTTAAGCAGATAGATATACAATGATATACACAAATCCCTGGTGGCTATGTAGGATAACCATCAGATAGTATATATATATATATATATTTATAGTAGTATGTAGCTTAAGGACCAGCAGATAGGTTAAGCAGATCGTTAAGGACCTGGTCGGTCGGGGATTGCTCGGGATCGCCTGAGGCGCTGCCGCGACCTTTCAGGTCCTGCCCCGAAAGAGCGCCTTGGCTGGTTCAAGCCATGGCTGGTTTCAGCACGTTTCAGTGATGGTAATATCCTACATACATATCATATCATATCATATCATATCATATCATATCATATCATATCATACATATCATATATTATATACATATATGGTATACATATTAGATGTGTTATATATTAATATTGTATATTGTGTATGTGTATATATATATATAGTAAGTTGTGGTAAACTCAATAATGAACCGTTGGGGTTTAGGAAATCAAATATACCCCTAGCAATTAGATAATTTATATAATACGGTAGCCGCCAAATAGTTTGCTAATCGGATTGTTTTCTATTGGGTGTACCAGTGTGGAGATAAAGCACCAAACAAAAAAATACATATGTATACAATTGCACATAGCCACCAGTTGGGACAACCGCAACCTACCCTGGTTTTACATGTCCTTTTGCATGATATTGAATGATATTGAATGTGTTGGGTTTTCCGTTCCTTAGTTGTGCTGGTTGGAGCTTCCAATCAGTTTGGTAGATCAGGAAGGACCAACGAATGGCACCAACAAGATACAGTAGAAGAAACAACTCGTGATGTGAAGCGTGTTTCATGTGAATAAAATGATGTAGACTACAGTGACTACAGGTAGAGCAAACCAAACATGCTGGTGTTTTGCTACACTACTCTAGGGATCTTTGCCACTACAGGTCATCCATGATATCTCCAGGACTGGCAAGAATTGTCTCCAAACTGGGGAGATCCCAGTCATTCCCAGCCACTGGATCCCCTTTTTGGATTTCTTTGAGGGTCGCTGATTTCTTGGATACATCATGATACATCTATATAGAGATTCTATGGCAATTTTATTACTTCCTTGGAAAAATTTGGCGTGATTTTTCAAAGCATCTTCGCCACAGAGGGACTTGAGGACCTTGTTCAAAGATTCCTTGCGAATGGATGACATTTTTCACTCTTGTATTCACACATGACTTTAGTGGCAACACGTAACGAGTAACGATCCATCGATGATTCCACTTGGATGTCGGACAGCATTCTCGCTGTCGGTTGTGTCAAGCAGTCAGAGTGACTCAGAGTGCCAAGGCAGTGCATCACTTTGAAGCTGAAGGGCTTCAAAGAATCACAAGCAAAGAAACTCTCCGTGGAGGTGGTGTTCCAGGTGCTGCTGCTTGTTTCCCAAGTTTCTCCAGGTATTGAAAGCTCCAGGGCTTGGGAGATAATCTGGGGATGTTCCTGTGGGATGCCAGGATAGATAAACTATCAATCATCGACAAGAGATGACAAGAGAAATTATGGACATGCTGACTGCTGACCTCTTGCCCTGTCTCATGATCTCCCTGAGACAGTATTTGAATCAAAGAGATGGCACATATTCGTTGGGTGGTCATTTGACGGCTAGATTTGGAGCACGTGCATGAGAGGATTCATGTGTGACCGTAGCACAAGCATGACAACATTCATGGCACAATGCCATAGTGACCTCCCTATGGCCCAAATTCACACCAATTGGCCCCTTGCGCTTTCGCAACTCATTTCTGTTCAACATCGAAATCCAATACCCCACTAAAATTGACTTCCCTCTTGGATCTGTAAGACTAGCCATGACGATCTGATTTGTCCGGCTGTTCAATTCAAAGAAGTGCAGAGTTGTTTTAAGCAGAGTTCCTTCCCAGGTCATCCTTTGCTCCGCCCCCGAATCATTGTGTCAACTTAGCGAATCGGATGAAATCGGATGAGACTTGTCACATCTTATGATCACAGGATAATTGGATTGTTTTCTGATGTTTTTTGCATGCAACTTCACGACTTCACCGCATATTTGATGATATATATATATGATATGTGTTCCAATTCTTTCCCATAAAATCTTCTCGGCAAGACCATTCCATTGATAACCATCCATCCGTCACGTCATCGACATCATCCACATCATTGCCACCCCCACCATCCACATCATGTTTGTTGGTTAAATCATGTCAAAGCCTCAATTTTGGATGCTTTAAACCTTCGTTTGTCCGCCGATTTTCTCTTCCAAACTGGTAGCCATTTTAGTTTTTTAATGTTTTTTAAGTTTTGTGTTGTTTAGGCTTAGATCTACGGATAAATTCCATGGCTTCGTTTCAAACTGCTTCCACGCTTTTCCAACCTGCGATGTTGGGTTTCGATCAGGCAAACAGCCAGACATTGCCCCTGCATTTGGCTTCTTGGGGTGCAGAACAGTTGCAGGCTAAGTTCATGTGCATGGCGTCAAGACACGGACCTGTTATTCGGATCTTCTTCAAACGGTGTGACGGTGTAACCCACAAATTACAATGAAACTTCTGAACGCAAACGTTGGGATGTCAGCCCCAAAATTGGATGGGTTTAGACTGGCCACATTGACCAAGTTTGTGTCTCCAGTAGTAAACCATTTTGGGTCGCCGTGCCCAAATCTACGCAGATTTTCCGGACCTGACATTGTATTTCAATGTTATCATTCATGAATTCGATTTATACATATTGATTAAGTATCAAGTATATGCCTATACATCAATCATCATGAATCCATGGAAGATGAGGTGAAGACCTGAACACATCACGTTGGCCAGGCAGTATGGTCTCTGGTGGTCACTGCAGCGGAGCTGCCAGCGGGATTGATTTTCTTTCACTTCCGCGTGAACGGTGTCCTTAACTCAGCCGAGTCCAGAGTCCATCGTGTTCCCATAAAAATGGTGGTTGAGCTTGCTAGTTGCAGCAGAAACTTGAGCTCAGATGAAATGCTGAAATGAATATAAATGAATTGTGGATTTTTTCATTTGTTCCCCACCTGTCAGGTAAGGGTTGTTACTGTAAAGATTTTATGTCAGCCTGCCCGCATCCTCCTTCCTTCTTCCTCCACTCCTCGCCGGACCTCAACTGCAAGCTCTAGATCGCAGTGTTCCCCGCCGGACCCCAACAGCAACCTCTGGATCAGATATACCAGATAGAATGCTAGAAAAAATATCAGAAGATATGCCAGATACTGAGATATACGCCAGATACATGCCAGAAACAACCGGTGCCAGGTGGAATGAAATGAATTGGAGAGTTAGCTGGGCATCTGTCTCACGAAAGACTTTGCTTCAGACAAAACAATGTTGTGACTCTTAGTCTTGCAATGGGACTTGTAGCTGAGGGTTTGTGCTGGAGCACGGAATGCTTTGAAATGCCATGTAAAGTAACTTAGCGTAATTTACATGTATTTCCACACCTGTCAGGTATGTGTCAGCTGTCCCGCTCCCTCCTCCGCCTCCTCCTTCTCCTTCCCCTCCGCCCGGCCCCAGCTGCAAACGCTAGATTGCAGTGTTCCTCGCCGGACCCGTACAGCAAACTCAGGATCAGAGTGATCCCTGCCGGACTTCAACTGCAAGCGCCATGATCACAGTGTTCCCCGCCGGACCCGAACAGCAAGCGCAGGATCAGAGTGTTCCCCGCCGGACGGTAATTGCAAGCGCTAGATCGCAGTGGTCCTTGCCGAACCCGTACGGCAAACGCAGGATCAGAGTGTTCCCGGCCGGACACCAACTGCAAGCGCTAGATCGCAGTGTTCCCCGCCGGACCCGAACAGCAAGCGCAGGATCAGAGTGTTTCCCGCCGGACGGTAATTGCAAGCGCTAGATCGCAGTGGTCCTTGCCGGACCCGTACGGCAAACGCAGGATCAGAGTGTTCCCGGCCGGACACCAACTGCAAGCGCTAGATCGCAGTGTTCCCCGCCGGACCCGAACAGCAAGCACAGGATCAGAATGTTCCCGGCTGGATGGTAACTGCAAGCGCTAGATCGCAGTGTTCCCCGCCGTGCCCGCCGGACCCGAAAACCAAGCACAGGATCAGCGTGTTCCCAGCCGGACCTTGACCACAAAGAATCTTCGGAGATATAGCAGATAGAATGCCAGAAAGAATGTCAGAAGATTTGCCAGATACATATGCCAGAAAGAATGTCAGAGAGAATGTCAGAACATATGCTAGAAAAATGTCAGAATAACTGCCTGAAAAGATGCCAGATAGAATGTCAGAATAGATGCCAGGTAGAGTGCCAGAAAGAATTTTAGAATATATGCCAGACAGTAGGTCAGAAGAGATGCCAGATTGAATGTCAGAATAAATATGTATGCCTTGTCAAAAACTATGTCAGAATAGTGGTTCAGGGTGGGGGTCACTCAAAGAAAGTATTTTTGTTGCGATTTGGGTCCATTTGACTTTTTGCAAGTAAGTTGATGGTTTGGGTTGTTTTTAACCATCAATGCCAACTATTCAGCACTGCTCAACACCCTTTGGATAAAAAAACGATAAGCAAACACGTCATGGCATAGGAAAAACCAGGAAAAACGAAACAACATATTTTTGGATTTCCATTATTTCCTCCTCCAAGTGGGAACTTTCCATTGCCATTTTAGATCGCCGGCCAAGGCCTTTGCACTGTCTGGTGAACACATCCGCATTGGCCAGTGGAATGCGGTGTATCTCGGCGACCCGATTCGCCCGGGGCTTATCCAGATCTCAACGTGTGCAGGACGGTGCAACGGATGTTTTTGCTGCGCGAAACCTGCAGACATGTTCGATTCCTTTTTCTGATTTGCGAGTGAATCAACATTTGAGACCATCTGCAAGTTTTTGTATGATGTCACCCTCCAATTTTAAAGGTCTGCAACCAAATGTTGGGGGTTCTCGATGATATGACCTATCACCGTTCCAAACCTTGGGTTTGCAATCTCAGGTCGCTATTTGTTGGCCAGAGACAGCCGTGGCCAGCCGGGCTCCCCATGTGATGTCCCATGATGGTTAGGACACCTTGCATTTGCGCACAAACGCAAGTAGTCCCGTCCCCCCAATCACAACAAACCCCAGGTATCCCCAGGTATCCCCAGGTTTACGTTTGTTTAGTAGTGATGCACCTCTTCATTTTTGTTTTCGTGATATAATGATATAGTCGAGTATTTATACATATATATATATATACATATTGGGCGGATGTGGGCAGATATAATCAGGGTATTTGATTAGTTCGGCAGAAGAGGCTGAGAACCGCAAATGTGATCCCAGCCATTCGCTTTTGACATGGTATGATTGATTCTTGGGATGGTACGACCTCCCATTCTCGTGGCCGTCTTGTATTAGAACTGATGATTTGGTTCTGTCAAACAAAACAAACAAAACTATACCATAATCTCTATAATATATATAATGCTTGGAATTTTAAGGTGCCAACAACTTTGCATCGACATCCAATTTCATTGGATAATTATGTATTATTGTGTGGATTTTCCTCGAAAGAATTCGATAACTCTGTTTTGGGAGGAATCCGGGCCACACAGAATTTCATGAGGATGGCATTTTGGAGGTCATTGTGGATTGTTTGGGGGTTGGAGTGGCTGGTCCGGGAGTAACCCGGACTGTCGTATTACTATGTGGGTTCAGATAGTAGTTTATGATTTTGGTGTATCCTTGGTGTTTGTTTGTTTGCATTTTGTTGCCTTAATACTAATTTTTGCAGAGCATATTGGACCCCATGCCTACCACACTTCACAGGTGACATGTTTGCATTTTATCGTGGCGATAAGGAAAAAACTATATATATATATTATATGATTATATTATATGACAAGTGGTGGAAGGCTGCGAAGCCTGTACCATTGTCAGACACACCAATGTTTTGTTGCTAAAGATTGAATCTATAGATAATCTAGGTGATGAAAGGAACCATATGAGAAGGTGATGATTTGTGGATACATTGTAAACTAAGTGGTATGATCGCGATGATTTCTATTTTGAGTCGCGTGTTTCGCAAATGGCATTAGGTTTGTGCAGTTGTGGGCATTTACTTCGAGTTGGATACTTTTTCAGGGAGCTCTCACAGCGGTGTGTTTCAAGTGTACATTGTGTACTATGTTATATTATCTATTCTTATACCATTAAATATACATATTATATACTAATATATCAATTTGATATTATGTACTTCTAATAGTTTCACATAATTAGATAGGATTCCAGTAATTTGTGAGTGGTCAATGACTTGAATCATTGCTCTATGGATCCGGATTCCGAGCTTCCAAGGCTGCTAGAGGAAGGACGGTACGCGGCTTAGTGGATTTTCATCAAAAACGGTGGGTTTCCTGAGGGGACCTTAAAATCGTCCAATTGATCATGTTTGCTTGGGAAATTAGTTTGGTTTTTGGCATGTTTTGGCTATCCCTTTCTCAGGAAACAGGTTTCCACCCATCTATTGCAGAGTTTTGAGTTCCATGGAATTTAAACCATGTAACATGCAAGTGTACCACTGAAACCCAAATATGGACATCTGTGGAACCCATTGCTGCGGGTTCTTGGATGGGTAGGAAATGTGTTTTGTCAGTGTCATGATGGTTTTTTTTTCCACAACCAGCCAAGATTGGTCATGATTGGAACTTCCAAACATGTGGGAATTAATGGGACAGATAGATTTCTTGGGGAAGATTAGCATCTTACTTAGATCCACTATTTGTATACTATTTGTTTGGGCAATTTTAATGGTAACTTTAGAGTCAAAGTTGCAGATCTCATCGTTTGAAAAGTGTCCAAGTTGGCCGCTGATTTGGGGAACCAGTTTTTTGGCGTATGATTTCCATGCTGATTGGTAAGTCTGAAGCACCCTAGCTACCTCCCGATGACACCAAATATGATTTTCTGTGTAATTTTTTTTTGACATCAATGCGGTAGACCATAAGCATCCATAAGCCATATTCCATTTACCACATTGGTATACCCATTACCTGGTTTGGAATACTTCCATTTAGGTAATTGGTATACCCCCATATTCTTTCTTTACCTTGATTTTTGCCAGAAATGGGGGTATTCCAAACCAGGGCCGGGGCCCCAATATGCCCCAATCTTTGGGGAGGGTTTGTGGCATTCGTGACGTACTGAGAATGGTCGAGAAGACCCGGTCCAAGCGAATTGGTGATATGGCGCGGCCATTTCGGGATGGCTTCATGCGGTCGACAAGTGAATGGTCACAAAGTCTAGTGTCTCGCTATATGGCAGTGTGTCAAAACCTTGTACCCCTGGTGAACATCAAAATAGCTGGTAAATGGATGTTCATCCCCCTAAAAATGGTATTAATAGGTATTGATCCATACCCATATTCAAGACATTTGAAATCACAAATTTTCTGGTGGCTTGCAGGATTTTCGGGATTGTGTTACCACGCGCTTTGATTCATAGATGTTATTAGAGGTGTTTCAGTCTTAAGCTGGCTCCTGAAGTTTATTGGAGTTGGATGTGCCTCGATGTCTTGACATAATGAACAGGTCAATATGATAAGCATTGTGCTTAGTTTGAGTTGCTTGTTGGTATGGGAATGAAGTTCCTCATCAATCTAGTGTTGAAAAAAGAACGTGTTTCCTTCCATCCCATTTGGGTCTGAAAGTGGTGTGAAAGTCACCCAGATTTGATGGTTATATAATCGCAAATTCTAGTAGAATATCATAGAATATCTACAATTGCCATAACTTGGGGATTCAACTTGAAATACCAAACAGGTGCAAGCTGCCTTGCGTCGCACCTGTTTTCATCCTTTATACATGTTTTGGGCTTGGGGTGTTTGGTGTTCAGTTGATTGTTAGACCACTCAATTTCAGACCCATTAGCTTCGCGCCTTGAGAATAGTTTCGCAGGATTTTTTGGGTGTCAGCTTTGTTGTTTGGGCCGTTTTCAGTGGTTTTCGGATATTGTTTGAAAGCTATTTCTCCACTTCTTTCTCCAGACATCTTTGTGGTAGTACGTAGTATCATGGCAGCAATACTATGAATGTAATATAGATACAACATATACAGATATATGTATTCATATCATTTCATATCAAAATGTCTAGAGATTGATATGATATACAGCTTAACAATGACATCAGTATCAGCATATGAGATGTTTTCGGGCATTTACTAAGTGTTTCAACATCAGTGAAGCTGGTGCCGCTGGTGCCCCATCAGCTGCCAGGCGTTTGATCCCGTCGTCGGTGATGCTTCGTCAGCCGACGCGATTGGTTCGCAGGAGCCCTGCAGCTGAAGCGGTGCCAGGTCAAGGTGCAAGAGAGGAAAACAACTGAGGATGGAACATGTGTTAGGTGCAATCTCATGCGTAGGTGTATTATATACTTAACAGATCTTAATAGTATGCCATTTCGGCAACAACAACTGAGCGATCTGTCACGGAACTGTGACAAAAGGAGTGCGGTGGCCCGATTGCCCGCCCATACAGTGTGTGCAGGGAGCCTTAAGAATCCTCAGAACATTGAATCAGCCTGCACCATTGTCATGTCAACGCGACAATGGCACGCACAAGTTGTTTACTCATGTTTTCTTTTCACTATGTTTATTGGACGTATGTCAATGAAAGATGAACATTTAGAAAGAAACACATACGTGAAAAGACATGAGTAAATGGTGTCAATGTCGATCAAACATGGAATTTAGTTTCAGTCACTAGACTTTGCAAAATCTATGACACTGGAGACAACGTGTGCTGAATGCTCACCAAATCATGGCTTGGCATCGCCTTAGAACCTCACATCTGAAACTGACAACTGATTACTGTACGATTTAGATGGTAAATTGATTCCTCAAATCAACATACAGTAGATTTATAGGAATGTATTATATATTTGTGATATGTATAATACCACCAGTGGATCAATATGGCATACGGTGGTATACTGTAGTATACAGACCGTTTGATATCCAGGGAGATACCATGGGGTCAAGATGGAAGTGGTGTCTCCAGCAGAGCTTGTCAGCCCTGGGTTTCCATATGTCCGAGACTTGGAAAAGAACACGTTTATGGATGTTTATGGGCCATATGGGTAAAAACCATGGGTTCCAGTCAATGTTAATCTGAAGGAGTGCCCACAAATTGCGTCAATTGGCAGAGTCTTGGCCCCAAGACATGTTTCTCCACGAAAGGCGCATGGACGACAATATTTGTGTATATTTACATTTATGATCATTTATGCAACTATACAAAATTATATAAATGATCTACATGAAACACACACAGTATAACATATAGAAAGTCCATGCATCGGGACAGTTGGGTCGAATTGCCAGGATTTAGACACACACCGCCCAGGTGGACATTTGGGACATGGTGACTCCGATGAAGAGCATGACAATCAGGCGTGGAAAAAAACACAGATCTTGATTGTTTCTTAAGTGTAGATATTCACATATTGTTTACTTGTCTATGTATCCATTGAAAGTATACCGTTTTTTAGTATCAGCATTGAAAATTATCATTGATCAGAACGTGCTTCCGTGCTGTCACTGCTTACCGATATTTTTGTGTTCTGATCATGGCTGTAGGTCGTTCCTTCCAGTGAAGCCTGCTGCAGTGGTAACACGATTCGAGCCATTAAACCTACCACTGTTGATTGGCTATTATAAGGGGTTATATCTTTCTCCATCTCTGGGGCTCTATTCAAAGGGGTGTTTTGCTAAATTATTTCAGTTTACTTTTTTTAAATGATATTTTTAAATTGATGGAATTGGGCCCAACAAAAATTATGAAACAAAAAATCTATGAAAAAATATGTTTTCTGCGTTGTGGGGTGTTGGACGAGGTCGTTGAGCAGAAGGGTGCCCTGCCCCCTTCTAAAAGTAGTATTGGATGCACAAAATCGGTCCAAAAGAAAATATGTGTTTATTGTTATTATTGTTATTACTTTATTCTTTTAAATTTTAAATTACAATATGACCAACCTTTTCCATTTTGGGCTAGCTCAATGCATTCTGTTGCTTGTTCGTAGCCAAATTGCCTCTGACCTTTGCAAAGCTGAACAGCATCCCTTTGAATAGGGCCAGGGGGCCTTTGAATGATTCTACTTCTTGGACTGCAGATGATTTGTTATCATAGTCTATAGTCCATACTAAGCCATACTAGGGATATCTAAAAATCAAACAATAAAATGGCATAGCCCTAAGAATCGGTGTGACATTGGTGACAGCCATGGCATGCCATGGTACCTACGCGTCCCAGGAAGGAGCCAATTCTTTTGCTCCATTTGCCACGGAGGTCTACGAAGGCGGAACCTGATCCTGCACTGCTGAAAACGATTCTATCTACAATTCATTGGAGGACTTGTATATTACCCTCTGGTAAACTAACATAGCTATTGAAAATGGCCATAGAAATAGTGAGTTTTCCCATCAAAAATGGTGGATCTTTCCATAGCTACGTTAAATTACCAGAGGGTATGATAGGTTGCATTACTACTACTTTGGATGTTGGTGGATGAGACAGCTCTGGGACCAGTCCAAATTGATGGGATGATTGAACCTAACCCAAAAAAGCACAGGCTTCAGAAGTAGTTTGAAGCCGAATATCTCCTCATTGTCGTAGCAACCCCAAAAAGGATAGAAAAGGCTAAATTAATATTGAGCTATGTTGTGATTCTTGTTTTTTATTGCCATAAACTCTATTATTTTGTTCCATCTTTCTTGGGATTGCTAAGATGCTTGGCCGGGGCCAATGGCAAGGCTTGTTCGATCGAGAGCTGATGCTGCGCTTGGACGGAGTGGTTTTTTGGTGGCACAGCTGACGCAGCATGAAAGACCCCAGCTTGATGAGCTTATAGAGGTGATAATCCTTATTGGTAGGTGGCAAGGGGGTTTAACCAATAATCATGTAATGAGATATAGAAATATAATGCATTATATGAAATTGGTTTAAATGACCATATTTTAGGGATTCTGTGATATTCAAGGGGTATACGGTCTACGGGATACCTAAAGATATATATATATATACATATGTATATATATATATACATGGTCAATCATATACATGTACTCTCATGCGTGTCAATGTTATGATTTGGGGTTCTCTAAAAAAGAAGAGGGCCTTGAATAGGGAACATGACGATAAACGAGTGGATGGAATAGGGCCTACGGTACCCTATGTTTGTTTGTGTGGCCATTTTAATGTGGAAAAAAATGATAAACGAGCAGATGGAATTGGGTACCTGATTCTCGGACAAACCCGTCAAAATAGTTCCATTTGTTTCATGTTCTTAAAAATTGGGATAGGTCTACCATGGTGAAGCGAACGGCAGTCAATTGGTGTCACTTCCCTCATAGTTGATCATATATATATATATGTATAATCATACATATTGTAATATATATATATATATTTAATCATACATATTATTTATATATATATATTGTATTATATATATACTATGTATATATATATATTTATTTATTTATGTTATATATCATATTATATTATATTATATTAAATAATATTATGTTATATTATATTATATTATATTATATCTCATTTTTAACTTATATATTATAGGATATTATTATATATTATATTATATGTTTTTATTTTTTTACAAATTTTATTATATTATAATATATTATTATATTATATTATATCATATTATATTATATTATATTATTTTATTTTATATCATATTATATTTTATTATATTATATTATATCATATTATATTATATTATATCATATTATATTATATTATATTATATTATATTATATCATATTATATTATATTATATTATATTATATTATATCATATTATATTATATTATATCATATTATATTATATTATATCATATTATATTATATTATATTATATATATATATATCATATTTTATATAAAATATGATATATATTATTTGGGGCCTGGCTTGGCCTCTTTAGCTGTGAGGATTTAGAGCTATTTATAAAAATCCTAGAGCTATTTTTAAATACTTAGAAAAAGTCCTAGAGCTATTGATAAAATTCCCAGGGCTATTTCTAAAAATCTTAGAGCTATTTATAAAATTCCTAGGGTTATTTATAAATTATTCATTCAGATTCAAGTTATTTATAGAATTCTTAGGGCTGTCAAAAAGATCCAATTCATAAATTTTGAAAGGGGTATTGAAAACTGCTGGGAGCTATTTATACAAGTCTTGTGTTATTTATAGGATTTCCTGGAGTTATTTAAAGTTATGATTTACAATCATTTTGGGGCTATGTCTAAACCTCAGGGAATTATATATCATAAACACATAATATATATATATATTATTTGAAACACATATATAATTTACCATGAGTTCCAAAACTTTCGCCAAGCTTTCCATGGGGAAGGGGTCTTGAGAAGCACATGTTCAGTCCAAGTATAGAGATTTCAAAGCTTCAGCTGCGGGAACGCACAAAATCCCGTAATCACATATATTATAAATTATATATTATATATCTATAATATATAATATATATATATTTATTGGTGGATGGAATTGACAGTTAAGCCAACCAGTGAACAAACACAATGTTGAATCTGCAGTCCCCCATCACCATTCATCCGACCCTGATTCTGATGGTCCATCTTGATTGGGCACCCTGGCAATGCCTGACTTGGCAAAAAGGCGCGTCCTGCTGCTTTTTTTTTGCGACCCTAGCCCCAGCCAGAGATCTGTGACGGAAATGTCAAAGTCAGAGCCAAAGCGACTGCAGCAGCAGCAACGCCAAGCACTTCTAGCATGGTCGGTTGCGAAATGCCACTGCAAAGTCTGAGCCAAATCTACTCTAGGAAGTTTAATTGTTATAAAAAGGTGCCATGCAGTGACATCTGGGATCCTATGATGACACCTGGCACAAACGCTACCCAAAAACTGCTCTCTACTTACTTCTTTCGCTTCTTCTCAGCCGGTGCCTGGCGCGACTTCTTGGCAGGCTTCACTTGCGAATCTTCTCCTGAACGCTTCTTCTTCTCCTCTATGGCAGCCTTGGCTGCGTGGGGACTCAAATCTGGATCGGTTGTGGCAATCCAGTTGTCGAGCTTCTGGATCAGGATCTGCGGCAAGTCGCCACGGCTGATGCCAACTGAGGCGGCAAACTGCATTGACTTTGCCACATAGCCTTTCTGATCATGCACGTAATCGGCTGGATTAATGACCATTGGGGCCACTGCCATTGCACTCGCAGTCTTTGCACTGAGCTTTCTGTATTCCTGGCACTGGAAATTGGGAGAAAATAGATTTGGATTCTGAAGCTCAAGACCATAGTTGAAATGCACTTGTGAGTTTTGCACGCATGCAAAAACAGTGAGAGCGTTCTGGGTCAAAACAAAACAACGCAGCTACAAAGCAATCCGAAATTTGGCAAAAATGGTGATTAAGAGGCGGTACAGGTTTGGGTTTGGGACCTGCAATATAAATGTTTCAGGCTTGCAAAATCAATTCCCTCCCTCACTGGAAATTCTGCATTGTCCTCCACGTCCGCCAGGAGGTCTGGCAGCAAGTGGCCACCCCAGGCCTCCCCATGAACAGAGAGAGCACCCATGCAACCGCTCAATGCCTTCAGCAACGGGAGAAAGGTGGCGCAGGCTTCGCGGTAGCCCAGAAGAGCATCCATTTCCTGTTCCACGACCTTTGTCTCATCTTCGGAAGCCTTGAAGATCCATGCCACTTGGTCAATCTCCCAACTTTCAAGGGCTGGAAGAACACACCTGCAGCAACCAAAAAATTAGGTTACACAAGAAATGCAGAGATCCCAAAGCTTACTCACATGATATTGTAATCAGTGTAACAAGTAATACTGTACTTAGATCGCCGCCTCTTTAAAGACTTGCCTGGGGGTGCGAGCCTGCAGAATCGACATGCACTTGCGTCTCACAAGAGCCACTTTGTGCGAGAATTTACAGATCAAAAACCGCGGACCAAGAGCAGGGTGCACACTTTGATTGTTCGATCCTGTGCAGTCGAAATGCATTTAGACAATTACAAAGCCAGTTTGTGCGAGAATTGACAAGTAACATGTCCGCTAGCAACGCGCCCGGCATGTTTGTGTTTTTTTGCCATTTTGGAACACTGGTCGTAAGCAATGCTTCGTGCTTTGTTGGCGAAGCCGAAGCATGTCAAATCCATGTTTGTGTGAGCACACAACATCATGCAAAGGCAAACAACATGATACTACGTGCTTGTTAATGTTTTTTGGGGGGATAGGGAGCTGGATTTTTTCCAAGGATCTTGAGGAGACCCCGCCTTGGAAATTCGAGGCTCCATGGGGCCCCGATGTACATATAGTTAATTATCATTTCATGATAAGATCAAAAAACTTTTAGTCATGAGCCATGGGGCCATGCTTTGACATGTTGACCGCTTGACTCACTTGACATACAACAAGAATGTTTCATCTGATGTTCTGAAACTGTGTGATTAATCAAAGATCACGTCTTGTCAGGCCCTAGTCGTCCAGTCCAGTCCAACATTGTGATTGTGTGGAATGGAATGGGTCAATACCTGACTTGCTGCTTTATAACTTATAAATTTATTAAGATTAACTAAAACTATAAAACTTAAAATAGTCAATAGTCTTAGTCTATGAATCGGTGGTATCTCGTTAGTTATTCCTGTCACATCCCATGCGTGGCTTCAAGACTTCAAGGCCTGAACTTCTCAAAATCGGTGAAAGCTTTGTCCATATAGCTTCGCTTCTGCCGCAACCAAGACAGCAACTTCTCTTCGAAGGCTGCAGTCCACAACTGAATCTTCTCAAATTCAGATGGGGCGACTTCCACCAAGACCTTTTTCTCCAGGCCCAGCAGCTTGACACAGCGAGGCAAAGCTGACTGGAGGGAATCATGCTCTGCTTTGATGGACTCCGGGTCCAAAGATTCGTCGGCCATGAAGCTGCAAGCCGCGGTGGAATCCACAATCTGCACCACATAGTCTGGATTTGGTGGCCAACTGCCGCAGGGAAAGGTCCTTCCAACTTCCAGCGAACCTTGCACCATCCCACGTTCCTGGACGATGCGCTTGCACAATTGCAAGGAGCCTTTCCCGATCTGCTCTTCCAAACGGCGCCAAGCATCCATGACCGCCTCAATCACAGGGTGCTTGCCTTGCTCGGACTCGGGAAGAGCCTTGACTGCTTCCATTTTTGTGAACAGTCTGCGCCACAAGCCCAAAGATTGAATCACCTTCTCCTCTTTCAGGCTGTCGGCGTCGAGGAAATCCAAGAAAGCGTGACCTAGCTCAGAAATCATGCTGGCCACCGGAGCCGAGCCATCCTTGGCGATGTGCAGGCTCATCATGCCTGCAATCAAAGAAAGTTGTGAGATGATATGAGATGATCCAAGTCTATTGTAAGGACAGCAGCAATCAAACTTGCTGCTTTTAGTCAAAAAGCGCGCCAACCAATACTTGTTTGTTGAGATGATCCAGAGGCATGTGTGACAACATATGTGCTTTACCTACGTTGAAAAAACGAGTATATAAAAACAACAATAAACATAATTAACCCGGCAAGAGGCCCCAAACAGTATGGGGGTGTGGGAGGATAATGTATGGTGATGTTGGTGTCGGTGATGATGACGGTGACAGTGATGAATGATGAAGATGACAATGTTGCGGACGATGTTGAGGATGATGGTGTTGAGGATGATGAGGTGCAGGATGATGATGTTGGGGAGGATGAGAATGAGGATGATAATGCGGAACATGAGGTGGAGGATGATGAGGTGGAGGATGGTGATGTTGAGGAGTAGGATGAAAAGGGTGTAATTTATCTGAAGATGAGGTGGAGGATGATGCTGCTGCAGAAGATGAGGTGGAGTCTGATGATGTTAAGGATGATGAGGTCAAGGGGGAGGAAGATATTGATGTTGAGAACAAAGATGTTGAGGAGGCGGAAGATGATGATGTTGAGGAGGAGGACCGATCCCAAGACCCGGACCCTCACTCAGGGCAAGCCTGCATAATCAAAATTTGAAATGCACTTGGACATTTCACGAAAGCCACTTCATGTGACAATTCAAAGGTAAAATGTCGCAGACAAAGATCGCGGACCACACTTTGTGCAAGTCTGCGCTCTGCCTTGGAAATTTCGCGAAAGCCATTTTCTGTGAGAATGCTCATGTGCAATGCCGGGGCCCATAGTTTAATGCGAGGTGGAAATGAAATGCATTTAGACATCTCACAAAAGCCACTTTGTGCGAGAACTTAGAGGTCAAATACTACGGATCAAGACCAGGGCGCACACTTTGCACAAGCCTGCGGAGTGGAAATGCTTTTGGGCCTTTCACAAGAGCCACTTTGCGCTCGAATTTACAAGTAAAATGCCGCGGACCAAAGCCGCGGACCACACTTTGTGTGAGCCTGCGCAGTCGACATGCACTTGGACGTCTCACAAGAGCCACTTACGGTGGAATTTACAGGTCAAATACTGCGGGCCAAAACCGGGGTGCAAACTTTGCACGAGCCTGCGCAGTGGAAATGCACTTGGGCATTTCACAAGAACCACTTAGTGCAAGAATTTACAAGTAAAATGCCGCGGACCAGCTGGAGCACGCTGACCAAGCACCGGCCTTTACACCTACTGTAAGAACCTCTCAGTGTGGACGCGCTGTTTGGGGAACAATTTCCACAATGTAAATATGATATGATATGTATAATTTAATAATGAAAGATAGAATCCATGTCTATCCTATTGCTGGTGTGGCCCAAATCAGGAGCTCAGTTCGCAAATTGCTGCTCTCTACTGCGCTCACACTTTGAACTCTTCAAGCTGTCAAGTTTTCAGACCGCAAAGCAAGGAGCACTGACTAAGAAGAAACACATCTTGACTTGACAGGTCAGATCTCTCCCTGTCTCAATCAAATGCAGCACCATCAGCCAACAACTTCTTCATGGAAATATTCCATGCAAAGGTAATATTGTTGATTGCAAGGATTCCATGTATACACTAGCTGCCCCAACCCCGGCCTGCCGTGATGCAGGATGCCAGCATGTTCCTGCCCTGCTTCACAACCTCTTCATCTGCACTGTGGGTTGTCAGCAAAAAGAAGTTGTTCATTGCAGACGTTTCCAACCACTGGTTCTTGATGTACGCTGCCATCTTTTCCTCCGCGCCACTGAGAGCAGGCCCTTGCTGCAGGATGGACTCCCTGGCGTCCCGCAAGGAAGTGATCAAAGCAGACTGCTCATCTGTGAGGCTGGCGTTCTCAACCTCCAGAAGGTTCAGCACATCTGAAACTGGCGTGACAGCTGCCCACTTCCACAAGGTAGGGCGAGGGTCGTCGCCTTGCACAATTGCTTTCTCCAGTGCGGTGACTGCTCCTGTCAAGTCAGAAGCTTTCAGGAGCGCAGCCTTGGCATCTAGGGCTTGCTTTCCTGTCTCAACCACCTTTGACCAAAGGTTCCTGGCAGGGCAAGTCCTAAATGAGAATGCCACTTTATTTAACAGCTGAAAATCACTCTCACGCCCCAAGACCCTTCCCCCTACTCTTTTCTTTTGAAGTTCTGTCCTGATTGGAAGGCTTGACTTGATCACCAGCGTCACACGGGCGGACACGCTAGATGAACCAGAGATAATCTTGAAGCCAGCCTTGGTGGAATTGTCCAGGGGCCGGTCCGCGCCAGCAAGTGCACATGCCATAAAGCGTTGCAAATCCACAAGTGGCTTGGTGACAACCCCAGTGTCATTGCCCAGGCTGGCATCCACGCAATCCCAAGTCAAAGGAGCTGACGCTGGAATTGGGCTCCTGGCCAAAGAATTGCAAAGGAGCTGGGACAGCAAATGCCAAGGCTAAAAAGCAGAAATCGTTGATCTAAGTTCACATCTCTGATCTGTTGCAAGCTCTGTCAAGAAAAATGCATTTGTGCTGCTGGTTGAATATTTTTGGAAAGCTGAAACAAATCGGAGTGATAATAGGCTATAGGAGTGTACAAGTTAGCTCGTTGTCAGTGCCAGGCACTGTCTCATACCTTCATCGGGTTCCACTAGAAGCAACATGATGACTGCCTTCCGAAATCTCTTCCACTGCATATCTGCTGGGCCCCTGCTGAAGCTTTTCTGAAAACTACATTTTCATTACCTCTTGATGCGAAGCATGGGTATGGGTAGCCTCTTGATGTGAAGCAATACGGCAAAAGGACATTCGAATGGTTGGCATGCGTAAATCAATGTTAAAGCACCAAAACTTGAAGAGGCAACTCAAAACCAAGCGGGTGGGGTCTTGGATGAAGCTTCAGTCTTAAGACCTGCTTCCATGAAACTAGTGATGCTACCAACAAATTTGCCCAGGCAATCAACTCCCGCAACTTGAGGCTAGACTCACCACTACTGACACTGTAAGTTGGAGGTAGCAGCTAGCTGTCCTTGCTTGAGAAAACAAACAACTGATTCAGATGGCTGATGAGATCTGACAATCCAAATTGACATCCAGTCTTCAAACCTTTCCCTCAGTCCTGCAGATCTCAGGCATGTACCACGCAGATGGGATCGCCTTCAGGATTGGCAGAACTTGCTCAGCCACAGTGATGCCTCTCAGTCGGTCCATGAAGTAGTTCAACCCATTCTGCTGCACCTGTGCAACTTGCTGGGAATAGTCCAATCCATCCTTCTCCATGCTCTTGACAGCCCTCAGGCTGAAACCATCCCAGTCATCCAACTTCTTCACCGTCAAGAACTTGAAAAATGCCGGCTGGTGTGGACTTGATGCGATCAACAGATCACACAACTTTCTCGCCAAATCGTTCAAGAATGTCCCAAGCTGCTCGTGGGTCCAGGACGCAAGAATGACCCTGATCTCCTCTGCCTTGGAGAGCAACGTGTGTACCAAGTCCTTTGGTGAGGACAGAGACGCAAAAAGCTCTGCATCCTGAGAGACTTTGTTCACCACTTGGTTCAGCTGGTCTGCAGCTGCGGACAGGGTCGGATCAGGACCCCTTGCTTCCAGTTTGGAGGCCATGTCCAAACTCTTCGTGATTCGGGCGTCAATGTCCTTCTGCTTCATGCCATTGTACAGGGCCCAAGGCGTCACCTGGTCCAGGGACTTCTTGCAAGCCTCTGCCTTGTCCAGCAGCACTGCAGCAGGCAGCTGCTTCTCACTGCACACGGAAGGGGGAGCTCCTGATTTGTCAGACGCTGCCATGTCAGACACCATGTCACGGGTCGATGCCGAAGGTGCTGAGCCAGGTTCTGGTGGGTGGCTCTGACCGGCATCATCCTGCTTCTCAGGCTCCTGTGCCTTCTTGCCCTTGGTGCCCTTTGACTTGGCCTTGGCCTTCGCCTTCGACTTCTTCAATCCAAACCCAGAATCAGACGACGAGCTGGAGCTGGATGAGGATGAGTCGCTGTCGGAACCCTTCTCCTCGTCTTCTGCGGCCTTGCGCAAGGCATCTTCCATGGCAGCCTGAGATGGCAAGCGGGCTCTGGGGGAACTTATAGGGTTTGAATTCTTTCCTTCAAAGCACGAACAAGAGGTCATGTGAAATTCTTGTGTTAGTTTTGGCTGCTTGAGAGAAACATTGAAAAGACACCCTCGAAAGGAACACGTGGAGGAGCTTGTTGCAGAATCATGAGTTCAAATTTGAATCAGAAGAAGAACCTGCCCATCTCAGACAAGGACTGCGCACAGCGCATTGCAAACTCACAAGTACCACTTGCTATTTAAAGCCAAAACCCCAGAATGACACAGGGTGGCGCCTGGTCCACACCTGCGACAGCCATCCCTTTCTGCTGCTTCTCAAATGCCTCCGCCTGGTCCTCCTTGCTGTCATGGCTCTGCTGCTTCAAAGACTCTGCACTGAAGCGCTTCCCCACCACAAGCAGCTTCTGTCCCTCTGGTCGAACTTTGACTGCCACACCTTCGTTTCCACTTTCATCCTCAGCACAGTTGGCCCAATGTCAATGCAGCGCGAAAGTAAAAAAACATTGCCCATACACAATGGGTTCACTATTTCTATCTCTTTCAGTTTCCAGAATCAAAGAACACTGCTTAGAAAGGGCGTCATCATTGTATTACATGTAGAGGGCGAAGTCTGTGTATAATATATATATATATACAAATACTGATACATTTATTTATTTATACATATATATTATAAATATATATATATATATTATATATATATATATTATATATATATATTATATTATATATATATACTTACATAGTTGTACTATATTGTATTGTTCTATATTCTACTAACTTAAACTGTTTGTTAAGATGGTTTATTTTATTGTATAGAGTATAGGGCCAAAGAAAATAAATAGGTTATCATCCTTACACATAGCTTTCTGGATATTGTATATCCACGGAAAAAATCATCTTAGAATGCGCTGGGCCCAAAATAGAGAAGCAGCATATCAGCATATGTATATATATATATTATTATATATATTATATATATATTTATAATATGTATGGATAATATACTTTTATTATTACATAGTTTTATATAATTATATCATTTTTAGGCGGAAATCTGTATATCTATACTATACCATTGTCAGATACATATTCTGCCGGACCAGAGACCGTGCTCCCTTAAGACCAAAGTTTTTATGTTGTAGTCAGATTGTGGCGAAACACAACTCTCTCTGACTCCAAATTGGTGCCTCTTTCACGAATATTTGGAGGATTCCGCTGTTTTAGCAATACTTAGCAGTAGTATGTCCGTACTACCGTTTGAACTTTTTGCGATGTTTCATCAGCGTCATCCTGAGAACTTCTTTTGGCGCCTTGTTGCAAGATGGGTTGAAAAAGCCTCGGTCATTTTGCAAGGTGGCATGGAGTAACACATAGTGCTGCTGCATGGACCTTCAATGCGGAGAAAATCATTGTGCTGAGAAAGGAAACTGTTGGGAATGAAATCCTTCAGTGTGGACCATCCAGATCAGCTGCTCCTATGTGGCATTGGATCTTCTCTCTTCCATCAGAAATTGCTGTCTTTAAAAATCCGCCTTTGTCGCGGGCCACATGCTCAGTCACGTAGCATCAAGTGCATGTGGAAGTTAACCCTTGAAAGTCTGTATATATACATATATAATATATATTAGTATTATATTTATATATAAATTTAAAAAAAAACATATATATAAAATAAAAAATGTATATAGGTGCTCAGCATCAGGCGCATGTGGCATTGCGCAGAAGTTAAGCGCATTGCACTCTGCAAGTTTGGAAGATATTTAATTGACCGCCGCAAAGCGTAGAACATGCAGTGCAGAAGTTGTTTCGCAGAATGGGGAGTGAAGCAACAAGTGCCTGGGAAAGCTTAGCAAGGTTAGGAGGATAGGATCAAGTACCGGTGGAAGTTACTTCACAGGTAGTTGGAGCATAGCATGGCATCAAATGCATATGGAAATCTTGAACACACTTGTAGCATCAAGCGGATGGCAAGTGACTGTCAATAGCCCACCACGCTCCACCCCAACCCCACCCCAGCCCAAACCCAAAACGTCCACTCCTTGAGCACGGGCTTTGGTCCGGCAGTATGGTATGATACAATATTGAATATTGAATAAAACATGCGGTGTGATCTGAAGCGGTATGACTAACTTATGACATATATAATTATTATATAATAATATATTAACAAAATGTAGCGCACTACTACCGTAATACAAAAAGTATACTGTGATGATATTGTAATGATGTATGTATATATATAATATAGATATGATATATGATATATATATATATATTATTATTATTTATTATATATATTATTATTATATGTATTATTATGTATATTATTAAATTTATTATTATGATATTATATGATATAATAGAAGTCTACCTTATTCGCTTTTTATCCGATATATTTTGGAACCGCAATGGAAGTCTAGCAGCCACCTAGTGGGATGCACATCCAAGTCACAAACTGAAGAGGCATCTTGAGAACGTCACAGACGTACTTCTTCTTCTGAGCAATGTTCTTGCATCGTTTTTGAGCTTCAGGGGGCGCGTGCTCCTTGAAGTAGGAGGAAATGGACCACCATACCATTTCCTGCAGGGTCTTGGGGCAATTTGGCAACTGGATGATCGCAAGATGATATGGCAAGAGTGAAGATCGAGGGGAAAGAGAATATGGCCAAAACAACAGCTGAAGCACAGGACCATCCACTCAAACACCTGTCCTCTTTCAGGTCGATGTACGACTCCTCTTTCTTACGGGTAAAAAGTTCAAGATCCACCTTTTCGTGCCTCATCTTGCTTTTTGGGTTCCGAGCAAGTATTTGCACATGACTAGCTCGAAGGGACATGAACCTCAGATCAAGGAAGAAGGGCTCTGACTTCAATGTCAAGTCTGGAAGGATCCTGTCAAATGAAGTGAAGAGTGAGTATGGGGCAAATCTACTTTCATGGCCTTGGGACCTCGTGAGATGAGATAAAGTGGATGTAATGTAGTGCTGACTAAAGACTCTGACAGTCAAGCTGTCAACTGTTGTTTCTGTGCACATGCCAGTGATGAATGCAACGTTTGAGATGTACTGTTATTTCAAAAGTAGCATGATGCGATGTGTACGCAACATCCCAATATGTAAGCCAATCTTTACCCAGGCATCCCCTCAACAACAAGACTAGAAAGGCCGGAGCACTTGTCTTTCAACTGCGGGTACTCACGCATCTGCTGCTGCAAGACAGTAAGAGTAATCCCCTTGAAGCTGCCACGGTGGACGTACGAGCACCTCAAGCAGGTCCCGCCCGGCTGGCCTGGCTTTGCACAAGTCACCGTGCATGGCACCTGAATATCGCGCGGCGCATCCTGGAGGTGGATGGTGGCAAGTGGAACATGCTCAATGCACATGGCTTGCACAGGTTTACATGTCTTCAAGACTGAAATGAAACAAACTGACCTAAACTTTTTTGATTGCCAGTCACCTGCGTTGGCTTTCAACCGTGCAATTGGCAGAAAAACCTGTTGTCTAGGATCTGTCCAAAGAATGGCTTATTTTGCGTGAACCCAGCCTCTCAAAACAGAAGACCTTTGAATGCCCCTTCATTGCAAATCTTCGGAAAGAAAGAGAGGATGAAAAGCGCTCATTGGAGAGAGAATGGCAAAGCAGCTATGCCCTTCAATCCAGTTGTTTAAGTTCAGTGTAACCATATGTGAATTACTGGAGTACTAGAGTATCATATCATCATATCATATCATCCTTTTCTTTCTTTCTTCTCTTTCACTTCAATGCTGAATGAAATCCGGGCACCCACCCTGGTCCTGGTCTTGCGTACCAAAGGTCTGCTGGCACAACGAGCATTGCACACCTTCCACTGGGACATCGCTCATGGCAAAGCGCAAAAAAAGCGTATGAGTGCAGGAGGCAGCTGCACACAAGTGCTTTGGTGAAATGGCTGCATATTCATGGCTGGAAGCCTGCTCTCAGAGAATTGCTACTGTGTGATTTCACGTTTGATCTGTCCAAGATCTGATGTCACAATATGTGCAGGAAAGGAGAATAAAGAAAACATGCTTTGGCTTGGAGTCCTGGCAAACGCACGGAGAACAAAGAAAACATGAGGCGCAGCCGCTTATCATTGCCATGTGCCAGCTGATGCTGGCGTGAGATTTAGAAAGACAGCGCGATGCTGACCAGCGTTGTCTGGAAACCCCGGCAAGATCCTGGGAGTCACCTCTTGTCAGTTGCCGGCTGCCATTTTCAAAACTAAGACGGTTCCACGGCTAAAGTGCTACTGACCTGGCGGAGTTTATCCCATTGAGGCAGCAAGTGACTAGAGGTGGCAGATCTTGCAGCCCCTGGCCAAAAGGCCTGCTCAGGCTCGCTACTTCTACTTGCAACTGTGTAGGCCTTCTGTCTCACCAACTGAGTGCTCAGCAGGTATTGGCATCCACGCGTCTCATCTTGTCTGGTCTGGAGGAGCTAAAAGCGCCCACATCATCTCGATCACCATTTGCTGGCCAAACCGTCAAGTCATCTTCAACTGCAAAAAGGCTTTCAAGCAGCCTGCGGTGGTCCGAAGCCATGAGCAGAGACTTCACATGTGCGAGAGTCTCAAATTGTGCTCCTTGTTTTTCAACCTGCTCCACGAGACACATCTCATGGTAATACACATCCTTGCCATCCAAGACCTGCCACACATAGACAGGCTCCCTCTGTGCGAATCTGTCTTGGCAAGCGTGACATTTTGGATTGGCAGGCAAGTCTAACTGACGTGCGTCATTCAGAAAGACCCCAAGCAGCTCAGGTTGCCCATGGTCGAGCATCGCAAAAGTGGCTGGCTTGAGACGGTCAATGGGTGGGAGTGGCGGCTCTGGTGCCTTCTCCTTGGCTGGCAGCAGCAGTGCGATGCACAAACCAAGCAAAGTACCGACCACTGGAGGGCTCATCGCCTCACCTGCCAAGAGAAAGATCGCCAAAACTGTGAGAAACAACAAAGCAGCAACCAAGGCAAACAGTAGTTTGATTATTGATGAATCTGAATGATTGCTTATTGCCCTTAACTTATGGGGACGCGGTTGGACTAGCCAGAAAATGGCAAATTCAAATTCGATATTTGCAACATTATATCATCCTATCATCCATCCTATCCGAATCCATATTCCATGATATGCTTCTGACATATGATCTGAGTTCATTCAGTCTTGGGTCTCCAGGGCCCTTGGTTGAGAACCTGCAAGCCTTAGATGATAATAATTGCGTAGCATGGGACTAGCAACATCACAGGGCCAAGAGTGATGGCGTAATATACGTATTGCTGACCTAGGCTATTCTTTTTGCTTTCCCGTCAAAAAATGGGACACCCTCTGTAGTGCAAACAACTCACTGCAGAAATATCACTGACACCTGATGCGCAGACAGCTCGCCTGCAAGAAGGTTGATCTCACTGTAGGTCAGGCCCATGCGGCCGACCTTTAGGCACTCAACGTCATAGCCCTGCAACGTCAGCAAGTCCTGGGCTGGCGTCAGCGCTGCGTGGGTGACAACCTGATGTCTCAACATGTCTCAACATGTCTCTGCTAGCTGGGCTACCTTTGCAATTGCAGGGCTTCCCAATGTTACAGTCTATATGACAGGCGGCCGTGACATGGGATGTTTGGACGTGGGGTGAAGTTCAGTCATAGATGTGTCACAAACAGCTGTATTCTACATCAGCCCATGCCTTGTGAAAACACAACGCCACAAAACCCAGGCAAAGTGTAAATTTAGGTCTTGGTCGTGGATCCGGGCGATGTAAATACCGATATTGAACTTGGCTGCTGTCTTCCTAGCCATGAATACTTGAATACCACCACTTGCTTTAAATGAATGAAGCGATTTCTAATTTCTGCTCAATCTGCACTGAAATCTTGTCCTCAGCGCTCAAGAGATCCATCTGCTTGAAGTCAAACAGTTTCATGCAGCTGGTCAAAGCAGCAGTCGTGTCATTCATGAAGATGGCTTGGCGACAAAATGAGCCTCACGCGCGGGCATTTTTTTTGGGGACCATAAGTGCTTTTTCCATTCCCAGGAGACAAACTCAAAACGTATTATACCAGACCAGACCTCATGTTTTTTGTCACCAAAACCCTGCTGTGATCAATGATCAAAGAGCAACTCAGGATTGCACGGCTCAAGTCTGTGAGGCACGCTTTTCCACTTGGGTCTATGCCTTTCGCCTTATCTGCAAAGCTGGGCATTATGCTGATGCTGGCGATTCGCCAAGGCCATGTCTTTTAAAACAAAAACCAGTCTGCTATCTACCTCGACCTGCGCCTGCCTACTGTCATCACCTTTCTATGTACAGGCGTCACCTATCTATTTGTGGACCACCTCAGTTTTGATTAAAACTTTTTGAGTTAAGAAGTCATGCTATGTCAACGTCGCAATTTTTACCTGATCCTACCTGTGGACCTGTGTGCTTCCACTGCGCCTGTCTATCTGCTTATCTACTGTCCAAATGATTTGTCTACTCTGATTTTACCGGCCGACCCTACCTATCTACAGGCCCCACTCCATCTAAGTCTACCAACTCTTATCTACCTGTCACCCCTAGCTCTTTTTTCTGACATGACGCAAGCATTAAAACATAATGCAAACCCAAAAGTATTTTGAGAAAAAACAATCCAACTATAGACTATAGGTCCAAAGTTCCAAAGATCATTTATGGGATACTACACTCTTCCTATCCAACAAGAAGAACTTATCGCCAGCCATGAAGGTAGCAGCCACCAAAGAAATATAAGTGCGGTGACACACAGCTCAAGTGCCCCACATGCAGCCAATCAACTTACCAACCAACCAATTCTGAATCCTCATTGCTTCTTGTTCTCTTATGGCAAGGACAAAGAAGAAGAGCTAAAGAAAAGTGGTGCAGAAAATGTAAAGACTCTCGTGTGCCTAGAACTTAAGTAGATTTTCATGATTACCCAACTGACATCTGCCATGGGCAAGCAAAAGCAACCGCAAACGACATATAACATTCATATATATGATATAAAGCTAAGATACTACAAAAGAGAAACCCAGAATGCAAACATGGTAAGCAAATCTGGGATAGAGACAAGAACCTTATATGCACGTGGCATGCTGAATATTATTTGAGTTGTTTTTTTGCAATTCTTAAATGCAGGCTTTACAAGCTGTATAACCGCATTGCATAACATTACTGCACAGGTTTTATCAAACATACGGTAACACACGTGTAACTGTGTAACTCATCATACACAAAAACCTTTCTCAGAAAACAAGCCGTGCTGTAATATGAACGTTAAGCTGTTATTTAAAGAATTATGAATTATGAATTATAAAGCAGTATATAATAGTTTAAGTATAAGTTTTAAGTTACGATATTCGATGTATAAAACAAGTTATGAAGTTATGCTGCTCTTTAGTTTGTTTGTTAACAAGACTTGCTTTGTGTAAAATTGCGTTGCTATGCTATGTTTTGTTTTTGCTGATATGATTATGTTAAAATTGTTTGTGTTTATGTTAAGTTATGTTGAAAATGTTTGAAAAATAGCAAAAACACAGGTGACAAATATGAACTAGCTCTAAACAGCTTAGAGCGGCTCAGATCGTTTTCAAAAAGAGTGTTTAGTAATAGTTCAGAGCGGCTCAGAGCGATTTAGTTCTTTTTATCGTCAAAAGCACCATTTTTAACCGAGTAGTTCAGAGCGGCTTAGAGCCACACAGAGCGGCTTCTAAAGTTGAAAATCATGTAAACAGAACTAAATAGCTCAGAGCGGCTGAGAGCGATTTCAAAAGGGGTGTATAGTAAAAGTTCTGAGCAGCTCAGAGCGGCTCAGAGCGTTTTCTACAGTGGCCAACTGAAAACTTTTTTTTCAAAATATTTCCAAAACATATCAAGAAAACAGGCAAGCAGGCATGTTAGCACGTTTTAGACTAGATTAAGTTACTGAAACATGTAACATATAACATATAATAACTTTATAATTTATACACGAACATGGCCATGGATCATTCCATGACTCTACATACTGCTTTGAAACAAAGACCTAGCTGGAACACCAAAAGACACAACAGACAAATGCTTTTCATTTTTAAGACGTCCGTGTGTGTGTGTGTGTGCTGTGTGACGCGTGAGATGTGCTTCTTAAAAGCTTGGCTATGGCCATGGGCCATGGCTATGGATATTGCCTTTTGCTACCTCAATTTCATCTACTGACTAACTACCACCAACTAAACAGTGGTGCACCTGCAGCCCAGTCACCAGCAGCGCCCCATAGCTCAGGTTCAAAGCTTCTTGCTCCCTTTTGTTTAAGCCAGTGCAAGGCCCAGGGTTCATCCTGGTGAACAAAGGAGGGTGCCCCGGCTTGCCTAGGCGCATCTTCCTCTTCCATTTTTTGGCCAACTCCTTCACTGCCTCAGAGCGCTGCCCATCCTGGAAAGTGGCAAGGGATGAAGGGGACGGGTTGTGAAATTCCAAGACGAAATTTTGAAATCGCTCTGGGAAAAAGTGCGGATTTTTAGAAATGGCTCTGTGATTTTTAGAAATGGCTCTGTGATTTTTAGAAATGGCTCTGTGATTTTTAGAAACAGCAGCGCTGCTCCCCCAAATAGTCCTGTGAAGGCGCCGGCTTCGTCACGGAGTCACCGCAAACTTCCCTCACGTAGGCTCGGCTCTTTGACACAAGTCCCCGGCCCTGGGACCGAAAAATTGGCAGCACTTCCTGCTGCAGCACATGTTCGAAAACATGCTTCACACGCTCAAGGGAAGCCAGCTTGACATCGACCAATACGAAGTAGGCCCTGGAGCGACTCTGCGGCAGCCCCCAGTCGCGTGAACTCAGCTGATGCTGTTTGGGGAGAATGACGCAAGTGGAGGTGCATGATGCATGATGGCAGTAGTGATGCTGATAATGAGGATGATGACGACGACGACAATGATGATGATGGTACAAAAAACGGTGATTTTTTAATGAGAGAAGCAAACTGATTGTCTATTGGTGATTCATGATTGATTGATTGATGATCATGATGATGATGATGAAGATGATGATGATGATGTTTCAATGATGTTTCAATGATGTTTTGATGGCAATGATAATAATAATGATGATGATACTGATGATGATGATGATGATGAGGAGGATGACGACAATGATGATGAAGATGATGATGATGATGATGGTGATCAGTAGTGATGATGATGATGATGCTGATGGTGTTAATACTGATGATAATGGTGATCAGTAGTGATGATGATGATGATGATGATGATGTCTTGCCCCCTTGAAAACAACCAAATTGAAAGCCACTTCATGGACCTGCTTTCAGAGAGTGAATCTCAACACTGGGCAAAAAGAGGAAACCAAGTCTCAAAATTTCAGAAGTAAAGTGATCACGCAAAAATCGTTGGATACTTGGCATTGGGGCATTGTAGCATGTGTCTTCTGCCAAGGCGCTCCAACTGCAGCTTGACCAAGTGGTAGCCAGGGATTGTGTCCAGGCCAATGTATTCACCGGACGGAAGCTGTCCATACAACATCCATTCAGCAGGTGTCTGGCAGAGTGGGGGCTGGCAGAAGGTGGCTGAAGTAACAAAGTAAGACACAATGCTCCACTGGGAAAGTTCTGTAGTTTTTGTAAAGAAGAATTTTGTCTTGATAGGGTGCAACCTCGAATGAACTTGCAAAGTTGTTGCGCCACTCTTTCTTGATAACCTTTCTGAAATTCTGGACCTGATTGCAACAAGGAATCTTGACTTGATTGCTAGAGTTTCAAGATGGTCACTGAAACAGGAATGTCAGGTAGCAGTTGCCTGAATGAAGAAGTATGAAGCCCACACACTCCAAATCCAAAGCCGCTGGGAAGCAATGTTTTTGTCTACCCGCACTGACGTCCAAAATGCCTGGAGCCCTCGAGCCTCGAAATTGCATTAATTATCCGGGAATACAAATGACTCCGATTGGCACGAGTGACTGGGCACGGGCGTCACAAATCAATGCGTCCCTGAAGGATGGTTCTTGCAACGTTTGCAAATCTCAAGAGGCACTGCGTGCCTCAGATACTTTTCACTTCAAACATTCGGACAGACATGAAGGAATGAAAAGTGACTACATCACCAGTGCATATGGGTTTTGAAACTGCAGGATTTGTGACTTGACTTGTTGAAAGTCTTGAATGCCAAGAAGGCGCAAACAAACACAACAGCTAGCCAGGGCCAAGACCTTCATTGTAGGGCAGGTTTCAAACCGATTAATGGAAAAAAGCGAGGGCCAGGGGACTGATAGATCAAATTCCTCATATCCCTATCAAACCATGACTTTACCATTGAACATATGGAAACGTGCTAAAGTGCAATCTGACAATCAAAAAAAGACTGAAGTTATGTAAGGTATGCAAAACTTCAATCAGCTCACTCACCCCAATTTTGGAAAAATGATAAAACAGGAGGAAGAGTCTTTCCAGCACACTTCGCTTTGAAGTGGATTTTGCCTCTGATGACATCCTCTTTGATACCAGTGCCCAAATTCACGTAGACAACTGCTGCTGGCACAGGGGAGGACTTGTCCGTGTCCTGTCCCTGTTGTTTTTTCTGGGTCTGCTTCTCACATCTTGGACATTGGCCCTGGCTATGGACTGCATGACGGGCATTACTCGGCAAGCTTGCTCCGCCGCATGCTGAAGCAACCTTTGTGGTCACCACTGATTGCCAAAGAAAAAGTAACCATTTGCTGGGAACCCTTGCCTGACCTATCCCAATACTGCCAATAATATATTCATTGATTGTATTGATTGTCGTTTATTCTGTATGCAAGCATGACTGATGCTATCTTAAGGCTCTGTCTATCAGTCCGTGGTCAGCCCACTGCTCTCACACTTCTATCTATCTATTCCACTCCCATCTGGCTTTATATTTCTTTCCTTTCCTGTTGTCTTTGTCTACCTAGAGAGTTACCTTGGCTTTTTCAATACCTAGCTACATACCTACCTGCCTGCTTACCAACCTGCCTGCCTGCCTGCCTTGCCTGCCTTACCTGCCTTACCTGCCTTTCCTACCTTCCTACCGATCTACCTACATACCTGTCTGTTTATTGACATTTATTGACCTATGCCTATGCCTATGTAGTGGCGGTTTATCCATCCTATTCCTATTCCTACCCATCCGCCAATCCAACTATATGGCTTCGGACTCATCATATCTACCTACGTCCCATCTACCTACCTACCTATCCCTTGCATGGCATTTATTGGTGCCTTGCTTCCAATCTGAATACTTCAGCATCAATACCAAAGTCAACGCAAAAGCTGTGCAGAAAGGTTGCTTTCGGGGCATGGAGACAAAAGTAACAATACAGTGTGGCAGTACATTACATATTATATATTGTATGTATCTGAATGTATCACTGAACTTTATTAACTGTAGTAAAACTTGTGGCTGGCCAAGGTGATGCTAGAAACACACATGCCAGTCAAAAAGCCAAAGAGGGTGAGCATCACAGCAATCCCCAGCAATAGATCCATGGCCAATGGCGTTGAAAAAAGGCAAACTTTCTTGGGACTGGGGTTTTGAAATGCTTTAGCCTGCAGCGGTGTGAAGATGCGAGCAAGTCCTGAGGCCATTGGCCATTGGTCTGTATTTTTTCAATACTGGACTCCGGACACTATTCTTGAAAGCAGGGCCCACATGATTGCCCACTCCATGCTGTTCCAGTAACATGATTGCATGTGCTGTGCGTATTTACAATGGCTCAAACCGCATACCTCACATCTATTTTTCTCACTGACGCAGGCTGATGTGCACCAAATCTGCAACCAACAATATGTGCCTGCATGCTGCATCAGAAAAACACATAACAGCATACAGTCGTGCATCGGGCCAATATCACGGGTTCACGTGATAATGAAAACTACAAGATTAGCAAGCCAGTCAAACATGGAATTTGATGGTTCTGTGAGTTCTGTTCTGTGACGTGTCAAAAGTCAGGTCTCTTTGGCTTTATCCAATTCTGATGAGCTGTATCATTGTATCATCATATTTGATGAAGCCCTGCCCTGGACCCCGGCAATTGGTGGAGGGATATTTGCACATGAGTAATCAACAGCATAAATCTTGAATCGATTAGAAAATGTTTCACCAACTAGAAGGTTGGGTAGCCTGGTGTGAATGTCAATGAATTTCAAGGGGTGAGCATGGAGCAGTGGGTCACCTTTGTCTTTCTCACTTGAAGCCACGTTTGTCTCTGATTGATCCCTTCAGGAAAACCCTGAATGTTGTTATTGCTTGGGCAGGGCGGCTAAGGCGCCAGCCAGGGCCTCTTGGAGGCTAGGCTCTAAATTGCCCACTCGCTGCAAAGCATTCATTTGTTTTCGACTGTGTGCTAGATAGCCATCTCTGGCAATCAAATGCTGCAAACACATGGCATGGACCCAAACACTGGGCTTGACAGTGCTGTGGTACCAGCAGAAACGTACGGATCCTTTCTGAATCCTGCCCCCACAGAAAAAACAGGTGGACCTGGCAGAAGCAGCATGCGAGATGTCTGACACGCCAAGGTCTTTGGAAAAAACGTTTTACCAAATTTACCTTTCACTGCTGTGGATGCCTGGGCTTTGGGCATCTGCTGTGAAGCCAGTTGTTTGGATTCTGCGTGAGACCTAACAGCGCTTGGGCCAGTTGAGGATGAAGAAGGCAAAGATCCCGGTTGGTCAGGCTGGTCAGGCTGTGTGGCCTGCAAATTTACCTGAGCAGCAACAAGGGCATCATGTCTCTCAACGATGGCGCGGGCCCTCTTTTCCTCTTTGACAACATCATCTGAAAAGGGCAGGGGCTCCTCCACCTCCCCACCGCTCGCTGTGTCTGATCTTGAGCTACTTGAAGAGGAGGAGGAAGTGGAATTGGTGGACGAACTTGAAGGCAATGGGCCTGGGCTTTTTGAGCCCAAAGGTTGCTCACTCTCAACGGCAACTGGGGCGTCCTGCTTCTGTTTCCTGTTTCCTTTCTTTTTTGTGGGCTTTGCTGCGCGCTTTGCCCTGCGTTTTGGCTCTCTCTTTGATTTCAACCCAAACGGCAGCCTCAGCTGCTTCTTCCGGACATGAACCTTTGTAGATGGGTCCAGCTTGAAAGTATTGACAGAAGCGCCCAGGCATATTTTCAAAACATCATTTTCCAGAACCAACGCGTACTTGAACACCTCAACTGTCACACATTTGCTCTGTTCGTCCACAACCATTCTCTCAAAAAGCTGGTGGCTAGTCCAAAACAATCGCGGGTCTACCAGCTGAACCTCATTTGTGACTGGATCCGCTGTTGCTTCGATCAGAATGTGTAACCGTGGCCTTTTCATGCAAACCCCAAGAAACCCTAAGAAGTCATCTGCCTCTGTTTTCAACAGCAGGAGGTGGCCAACTTTCAAATGATGATCAATCAGTGCCCTGCCAAAAACTTCTGGCAGCTTTGAAGACAACATCCGGCGCTTAGACTTCTCGCACACGCCTCCAAACCTCGTATGGCACAGTTTGTCACACGTAATGCAACTTGGGTCATCCTGGACTTCATCTTCCCTGTCAGTTCCCTGCTCTGTCATGGGCCCCTTGTCAGCGAGCATGGGGCTGAGGGTAGTGGAATGAAAGCGCTCTCTAAGGAAGGCCTGACAGTCAGCAAGGGGCGTCTCCATGTCAATGAACTGCTGCTTTAAAGCTCCAGTACCTTAGATGGCTATCAGTTCAGCAAGAGCCAGGCACTAAGTGTGCACAGGTGAGAATGTGACTGCGAAAAATATAGCTAGGCTATGTAGGTCCACCTCGGTGCTGTGGCGGTATACATACAGATATCCTCTTTGCAAGACTGAAAGAAATCTGCAAACTCAACCTACGTAGCGTAATTCTGCCTGGTCATGTGTCAGGTATGGTCATCGCCGTCGCCTTTGGAGTCGCGATATCTTATATCTGTCTCTGACAGTAAGCTGTGCAGGGCACCTGTATGCTGCACGGCATGCCTTTCATTATATGAGTGTGAGCATGCTGCCTGTACGCATTCCCTTGCGCATATGCGCTGCTGCTTCAAAATTAGTTGACCGGCCCGCTACTTGTAATGCATTGATGTTGTACTGGGTTGATGCTTCAGCCTGCTATGTGTCATGTGTGTGTGTAAAATGGTCTTGCAATAATGTGTGTGCAGGTGATGCTTGTGAATTCTGAACTGACTATGTATATACTAAAGTGCAAAGGGCAAAGGGAAGAGCATCAGGTGAATCAGGTGTGCATGGACTGAGGGATACTGAAGACAAAAGGTGGAAGGTACGAGCGCGGCATACTATGTGGAAGCTGGAGAAAGTTGCGAGTGTATAGCGTACCGCAGCGTACCACCGTAGCATAACACGTGAACGGAAATTGCGCTGGAGAAAGTTTCGAGCGTAGCATCAAGGGGAAAGCTGAGAGCGTAGCATTGAGTGATGCGCAAGATATTAAAATATAAGACAAGGTTCCAATCGTAGCATCAACTGTGTTTTGCAGGTAACTGGAGTAACTGGAGAAAGTGAAGAGCATCAATGTAAATGCATCAAGCGCATGAAGAAGTTCGCTGAGAAGCCAAGAACGTAGCAAAACATCAAGCGTCAAGCGTACTGTACCAGGAAATTTGGAAAAAGTTCAGAGTGTAGCGTCCAATGCACTTAGAAGTTACCCAACAACGCAACACAACTAAAAGCGGTTGAGAGGGCTGGGAAGGTGCATGAGTGAATGTTCAAAGGCCGACCAGCTCAGTCAGTCAGTCAGTCAGTCAGTCAGTCAGTCAGTCAGTCAGTCAGTCAGGAGTGTCGCATCAAGTGTGCATGCATTCAAATTTGAATAAAGCGCACCCCACCCCAACCCAACCCAAACCAAAATCCATGTAAGATTGACACGACCTTGTCAACAATGAATTCTGAATCTTTTTGGTGCCTTTATGGAAGGGGGTGGGCAAAAACAAAACCAGTTAGACCAATGCTCATGTTTACAAACATTAAAAACCAGTGTCATATTTTAGACTACAGTACCAATCCTTCTCCCTCCACCTACAAACCACCTCTTAAACTTCAAAAAAAGAGACAAAGGAAGGCAAACCAAAATCAAGTGAAGGTAACTGGTCTTGACCGATCCCCAGTGGAGTATTGATTTGAGCCGCCAGATGCACCATGCATTCTCAAAATTCCGGAAACTGTCGCCTTGCCTGGGAGAGTCCGCTCTTCCACCCAGTGCCGGGCGAGCTCAAAGTCGCGAATGGCAGATTGAAGAAAAGATGATTCTTTTGCAGCTACAGGTGTTTTCACTACCATGTTCCCTCTGTGACTGGCAATGTGTTGCACATTTCCATTTTTGATTTCCACTGCATCAGAGCTCACCGGTGAATGCGTTGCAAGGTCGTGGAGTAACAACTGCACCTGGCATTGGACAGACTTTTGCAATTCTTCTGGCTGCGTGGCCAACTGACTTGGAAATCCGCAGAGCAATTTCTTACTAAAGGCATCGTCGAAACACGCGCTACAAAATGCCATCTCTTCATGGAAGCTGTCCCACTTTTTGACGAAAGTCTTCAAATCCACAGACGACAACTCAAAAATTTTGTATGGACATGCGGAGTAGTCATGCACAAACCGCTTCCAGGTATCTGAAACAATGAGGATCATCATGGAGAATATAGTTTGCAGAGTCCCAGAAGACTTCAAATTGACCCCTGTCGCCGCTAAACATCCCAGGCGGTGAGTTGTCATCTCAATGTACTCCTCAATGATGCTCCAGCCAAAGCCACCAGACACCATTGACAAAAACAAGTCTTTGCTCTGGGCCGTAATCTCTCTCCAAGATTCATCTTCTGATCCAAAGAGTGCAAGCTTGGTCAGCTCTGCACTTCTAGCAAAAAGCTTGTTGATCCGGTGGTCCATGGGCTGTATCATGAAAGTAATGATCTGTGAGCCCTCCAAAAACTTTTCCTGCATAATTTCCTGCTGCACAAGCTCTCTGCGTTTGGCATTGTATGCACGGAAGCCATCACCGTTGTCTGGAAACAAGTCATCAATGAACCTGCCCTCTGCTCCTTTTTGGCTATCAAAATCAATCTCTCCATCTGCAAGAAGCTTGTCCACCAAGTCGGACTGCTGGTCTTTGCATGCTGCATCCTTCCCAAAATCCATCGCCCCCAAGGCTTTGGCTAACAACCCATGCAGCGTTGTTCCGAAAACAATGTATGATATGGCTTCGTCGTAGTGCTTAAAGCGGTACAGAAGAGGGACCGGGTATCCTCTTGACAGAGAGGGAATGATCAACTTCAAGCATTTCATCAGGGAATCAGCATACCCATTGCAACATGGCTTCCCGTCTTGCTTTTGAATGCAATAGTGGAATACACAGTCAGAAGACAAGTCACCGTTGAGAAAATCCAAGCAAGCATGAAAGGTTTTCTTCAACAGCTTGGATGAACATTGAACAGAGGCCCTCAATCTGGTGGGTTTTCTGCCATTGGCAAGATTCTTCTGGAAGCTTTGTCACTTGCAGGTACACAAAGTTTTTTGAAACATAGTTGGTCAAGGCTCTCGCCAGAGATTTGCGGAATGACATAGTTTCAAACAGGTGAGAGAGCCGGACAACCGTACTCCATAGTTTTGGAACTGACAGGACTACTGGCTTTCGAATGAGACAAATCTGATGAATTGCGCAGCGAAATCGTATGGCAAGTTGTTTTTCCTTGTTGCTCTGAAAAAGTTCCAAGCATTCAGCCCGAAAGGCCGCCTCATTTGCTTTCAAAGCATCACCCGCGAAGACAAATGTCTTCCAAGCTGCTTGGGGAGTAGGATCTTTTGGCGCCCCAAACCTTTGGAGCATCCTGCCCATACCTTGGGCTGTCAGCACGGCAGAATCTGCAAAACCTCGATGGATTCCAGTGGCGTCAGCATTTGTCACCAACTGCAGTGGTGTTGGTACACGCAAACTTTTGCAACCATCAGCCTCTTCAACTTTCCCGGTGTTGCCCTGAGCAGCCAGCACATTAATTGGGGTGTACCGAGCATGCAGACATTGGACTGTATTCATAATTGTGAACACCGTTGCTCGGTCTGCGTGAGTTGGTCCTTTCAACCGCGTGGATGTGTCGTCCACCACGTGAGTATTGATGGCATGGAAAAGTCTGGTCTCAGGATTCTCCGCTGTAAAAAACTTTGAAATCACCTCTGCCAGACAACGGGCTAGACTGTAAACACTGCGGGCGCGATCAAGCCCGAAAGATTTGTAATCAGAGACACCATCTGAAGCATACACTCCTTCCTCCAGCTGTGCTTTGAAAAACTTTGATGTGAAAAAAAACTTTTGCAACTGGGCGCACTTGGACTCCTCATTGGCAGGACGTGGCTGCTCTGCTGCGAGTCTAGCTTTTTGTTTGTTCAACAAAAATTGGGTGCGCCCCTTCTCTGTTCTGTTTCGAAGCTCTGCCGGAGTTGAATTTTCATATCTCGGCAACTTTTCCTCCACATTCGAATTCCCTCGCAGTTGGCTAAACATTTGACTGCTGAAGGAAGGACGCAGGCTTGAAGCTGTGCAAAGCCGCGGCGATGCAAATAAAACCTTTGCATCTGAATGGAACTATTGGAAATGGATGTTGGTATGTGTGGTCGTTACCGTGTATGTCTACCTGCACTTCTCCATGTCCATGTGTCCATGTCTGGTAAAAAGAAAACAAAGGTACTGGACCAGTCTTAGCTGAATGGGGTACTTCCCAGCTTTGGCAATGGCCATGGCCACCGGCTGTGCAAAACCAGTTTCTGAATGCTGAACAGTTTTGACATGCAGTTACATCCACATGCAGATCCAGTTGCACAGCTTCGCCCTGACCAAACAGTTCAGCTAAGCTGGCGCGTTCAAATTATTCATCTTATCATATCTGTGAGCCTATCATGTGATCATGTGTTGAAAAGTTGGCCAGATTACCAGGTGATCCTTTACAAGGGAAAGGTAAGAGGTATGATGAGGAATGGCAAACCCTAGTAAGGTCCTAGTGTTGGGGATAGATCACTGTCAAATTTCACAGCCCTCATCTGCTGGTCCATGAACACTCGCGCTCCAGGCCTTGAAGCCTTCATAGTCAGGATTGAGACTGGTGGCCAAGGCAGGAAATCGGTCAAAGATTCCCATCACCTGCATAAGCCGCTGGTGCGATTGCGAAGCTGTAGCAGATTCAAAATGATGAAGTTGACAAGCAGCTGATGCAGCTATTTAGAATCAAAGATTTGGGAGAACAAACTTGACATGTTGAAGGGAAGGGATGAGACCCTGCAAGCCATTCTTACTTTAGCCTTGTCCTCAACCTGTCTCTTATAGAGTTAGAAATGGAAGTTTGATCTGGATTTCTTTTCCTCTGAAATTCATTGTGTTGCTAGGCCATAAGTATAGCAGTAGCAAATCATTCCTACAACCGTGTTCGGGAGCTGCAACATGGAGCTGCCAAAATGACAGACAGGCTGACAGACAGACAGACAGACAGACAGACAGACAGAGGAGATCTACTAGATTGGGTTTGTGGCATTGAGGCCGCAAAATCAATAGTTAAAGTCAAAGTTATTGTTATTCTAAAAATAAGATGTGTAGGATTTATTCTCATCCGCATTTGTTTTTCCTTTCCAGGGTGTGATGGGGCAATGTCACAGAACGGACCCCCAGGATTCGCCAGGCTGGTGAACCAAGATGCACCTCCTCCATGATTGCAATGCGAGGCTTTTGATGTCCTTAGATGCTCAAAAGCCAGGTGAACAACTGCGCACCCAAAAACCTAGTCAGAAATGTGGTTTGGGATTAGATCACCTAGACATCAGGTATCCTGATACCCCCTTACCCCAGTCATGCCTTGTGATTGACAACTTTCCAAAACAGTGCGCAACCATGGCAGATAGACAGCCTCCATCCAACCATGAAACACTTGAAGCGCGTGATTGAATGAGTACAGCAAAATTCTGAACGCTTGCAAATCCACTAATTTGGTTTCCTACAAGATCCCTCTGAAGTTTGCCATTGGCCCATGGCATGCCCCAGAAGTGGTTCACCACTTGCCCAGAAAAAATGTTTCTGTCCAAGGCACGCACCCACCTGCTTCCAAGGACAAACGGCTTCGAGGCTGGGTGTTCCATGGGGTTGTAGTCCAGCTGACTACGGAAACTGCTGAGGCGCGTGTATGGGGCGCAAGGTGGCCCCCAGACAAAAATGTCACAGTCCTGGAGGCAGGGATAATGTCACTATCACAAATATCTGGGTGATGTTAGATGTTGATGTTCTTTTTCCTGCGTGTGCGCTGGAGGGGTCTGGGCGTGGAGACGTGTTCGCTCAAGGCTGCTTTGCCGTTCGCAACCGTCCGCAACTGTCCGCAACTGTCCGCAACTGCATGCAACGTCCGCAATGCAGCTGATATGGCAATTTTGAAGGCTTTGAAAAGAGAGGCATATCATTTTTTGTGGCAGGCGTTGCACCTTGATTATAACATTCTGAGATCATGTGTTGAAAATTCTTCCCTGAGACCTATACTGGCGCATCTCCGCTTGTAAAGCAACTGGCTGGTGCACTACTTGCAACCTTTGGGAAAATTTGAGGGGACAAACTGAATGATAGCCTGCAGCGTGCTAGAGGCTAGATTCCTGTAGACTGACTTCTAGATTCATATAAGTGCCGCGGCGCTGAAATGCAGTAAAGCCAAACAAAAAATGTGCAATAGCAGCAGACTTGGCAAAATCAAGATCATTAAAACATTAAGATTTTCACAGTCTTCCTTTGCACCATCCCTGTGAACAGGTCCTGCGGTTTGTCTTTCAGAACGCACGCGTGCCTGCAGCTGGCGTGAAGTAGGCACTTTGCATTGTCCTCTGTCCCGTCGAGCATGTCTCGGAAAATGTGGTCAACTTGGTTGCGAGGCAAAGCTTGCAACAAAAGCAACAATCAAGTCAGTGGCTATGGGAATATGGGCCATAATGTTCTGATCTGTTTCCAGTCAGAATTCCTCTGGCAGCTCCTTCTCTGTCATGAATCATGATGTGATTTCTGCCCTGGTTTCCAACAACTCTATATGCTAGTTACTGCTAGTTTGCTAACAAAGCCGCTCAAAACCCTTTCAAAAATTGAGTCTAGCAACCCTTGTCACTGTAGTGGGCCTTCAGCCACTCACGCTTCATCGCAGACTTTTCCGAGAAAGACGCCACCTTCCACTGGAAGTCAAAGTACTTGCAAAGTTCTTCCCTTGGCTGTTGCCATTGGCGGGTCAAGCTGAAATTCCCGAGAAGCCTGCTTACCAGCTGATTTCAGATTGCCGCTTCTAAGAATTGAGTGTTGGTGGATGAAAAATCCTATAGGGTGCTTCGCTGCGAAGGATTTGTTTGCTGACCCGAGAATCATGCAGTAGGTAGCTGTCCCAGCTCCGGCACAGGCTTCTGCTATGACATACTTCACATCTGTGTACCGTGGCCCCTTGGTGCCTCGAAAAACATACAGGCTAGGGGTGGATCTAACTAATGTTGAATGTAAAATGTTACAAGTTACAAGTTAGGTTATGTTACTTGCTTAATATATTGGATTAGATGGTCTGCAAATGGTCAACCAACATTTTTATAATTCCAATTAAATCCGGACCTTCTTTATGATTTTTCTGTTATGAGTTTATGACTATGACTTATGACGGATGTGATGATGTGTGTGCCACAAAAACTCATTTAGTCTTAAGAGTAGGTTGTCTATATGCAATTCATTAGTAATAGGTCAGTGTTGTGCAAAGAAGTGTTTAGAACTCCTAGTGTTGAATTGAGGGTTTCTGATAAACAGATGTCCATGAGTCCATCCATCGCCACGAAAAAACAGGAAGTGTGGATGTCAGGCTTCCAAACTTGAAAACTGTTTTGCGCAAGTAGGTGGTGGCGAGCTGCTTGGGAGCTCCTACGCCCCAGTCTGAAATGTCAACTTTTCTGCCAGCCAGCAACTTGTGCAGCACACCTGCCCACTTCAAAAAGTGGGGTTTCTCAGGGACCCCATCATCCCACAGGAAGCTGGTCGCCAGTCCTTCAAGCGGTCGGCCATCAGTCTCAATCCTTGGGGAGGCAATGGCTGACTCAAGGATCTGCAACAATAAATTAGTCAGCCCAACCTGCGAGACTTTGGCCTATGATGCCATCTTTTTGACCTTTGGCCTCCAAAATTATTTGCATGCAAGTTTCTCGCTTGGTAGTGAACCCACTAAGTCGTCAAAGAGCTGGTGCTCCTCGCTTCCAAGGGTCGAGCATTCAGACGCCATGGCGCTGGCTGTAGCCTCTGAAACTTTTCTGGCCTAAAAATATTTGTCCTGCTCACTGCTGATTTTATTTGGATGGCACCTGCTCACCTGCTCATGCTGTTCACTATTCCTGAGCACACTGATGGCCACAAAGGCGGCCGAGCTTCAAACGAACAGCCCTGTCCCACCAGAATGGATAAACCAAGTGGTTGGATGACTATGTGTGACCTACAAGTCCTACAAGCCCTGACATAGCACAAACAAAATTACAGCAGCGGTCCATCGTCTCTACATGAGTTTGGTCTCGGAGCCCTTGATTGATTTGCGCGGTAAAAAAATGGACAATGACAATGACTCGACAAATGCCAATGGTGATATTGTGTGTGTGTGTGTTCTTTTTGTGGGTAGTTAGCATTGAAGCCATCATTTCCCTTGCTTACACTCCTCATATCACTTTCCCACTGTTTTCCTAACATTTACAACATGGGCATTCGGCATACTGCACATGTTTCTACCTGCTTCCAAAACATCCAGTGAAATAGCCGTAGTGACTTTTGTGTGCAACCAGAGGACATGAATTCTTCGATCAATGAATAGCTCACAGATTCAGATAGCCAGTTCTAGACTAAACTCGAACGCTGGAAATTAGAATTCAGGATGATTCTTCATAATTCGCCGGTGGTTACAGAAGTATGTCAAAAATAGCTCAGAGTTCCTTCATATTCATATTTTTTAAATTAATACGATTAATACGCCACATGAATTTCGTAGAAGCTCACTAAGTATGACTAGTTCAAAGAGTTAAGGAAGGAAGTCATGCCTTGTGATGTTCATTTTTCACTGCTCTGAGAATTGAAGAAAAGGTTCCTGAACTATGTTAGTTGAAAGAATTTCAGTGAATGTGCGAGGTAATTCTTCAAGTTGAAAAAAGTTCCAGGACCTGTAGGTATAGGTATAGCATGGACATAGTGATAGTGATTGTTAAAATTTGGAAATTTATTAGGCTACATGTCTACGCACCTAGATTTTCAAAGGTTCCGAAAGGAAGGCTTTAAGAATTCCTACTCTACACATAATTGTGGTCATGTGAGAACTGTTGTTGCACTTTTAGCATTAGTTCTAATTCTAGTTGTGGGAGTTTTTGACACAGTTCTTGAATTTCAAAAAAGCGCTGAAAATTTTTTTAACTAGTTCGGAAAATTTACAAACTAGTTCTTCAAAATTTGGAAGTAGCATTGAACATTGTTAACAGGCTTGATATGATTTGTAGAAAATGTTGAAATGTTAAAACTTTTTTTGAAAAAATAGCTGTCTTTTTTTAAATAAGCTTTGAAGATTTAAGAAGTAGTGTTGAGGCTTCTGGAAAGGATTGGAACATTTTAGAAATAGATTTGAACATTTTAGAAATAGATTTGAAGATTTTAGAAATAGTTCTGACAATTTTAGAAATAGTTCTGACAATTTTAGAAATAGTTTTGCAAGTTTAGAAATAGTTCTGACAATTTTAGAAATAGTTCTGACAATTTTAGAAATAGCTCTGCAACTCTCACAGAAACCCAAAATAAAGAAGCCGAAGCAACCCCCAATATATTATATTCGTGGTTCCAAAGATGTCTTATTTTTTTTTATCATAGTTCTCAGGACGAACATCTTCTAGAGATGTGAACCTACACGCTTTTAAAGTCTTTGAAACAATATTTCGAGAGATCGCCCATTCCATTGGGTTTCCCTCATATTCTTGATGGGTCTATTTGGATCTGATCTCTTAATTCGGGTTGTTCATTTTACAAGATGCCCCCTGGTAAAGTTCTTCAACCTCAAAAGGCCACGGGTTTTCAATTTATCGCAGTGTTCAACACACAACTCTTCGTTGAGAATCGTACGGGGGTTATGGCCGCAAAATCACAAAATATTGGGGATGATCAGAATCCATGAACGGGGAATCCTTATGTGTATGTCTGAAAATGGGGTATACCCCCAATTATAGCAATTTAGTAGGGACAATGATCATTAACCATTGGGTGTAGGGGTACACTATTTTCAGACAAACCCTTATCAGGCAAGCATTTTTTGTGAATCTGTAGCACGGCATCCCGAAAGATGAACGGGGCCTGACCGCAGTTTTTGAATGGGGATTATGCGTCAGTCAGTTGGATGCAAATTGCACCGTTTTTTTACATGGTTGTACCAATCAGACACCAACAAGGACACGGTGACATCCAATGGGCTAGTATTGGATGTGCTCATTTATATAGGGATAGGGATTTGGATCCCCCAAACATGTGGTTTATAGCTTGCCGGGATGGGATTTTGGTGATAGTGAGACCCCCAAACATGAACTGTTTCATACTGTACTGTTTCATACTATGTCCATGTATTCCCATTTTGACTGTAATATAAACTATTGTACTGTACCTGGTCTTTGACCCAGTCAATCTGACCTTATGTGTTTACACAAGGTATCTGATCCATATGGTATCCATTTATATCTGGTCGAATACCAGAAAATACACTGTTCAGCCGAGTTAAACTATTGTAATATTTTTGGTAGCTGACCGAGCAGCTGGCCTGGTGAGTCTGCGAGGTGCTCCCAGAGTTTCCCCCACCACCCCTTCGGCTGGAGGGTGAAAATGCAGGTGCGAACGAATTCAAGATTGTGATTCAATATAATCGAACCAACAAAAGATGGGGATATATGGGGATTTAAGGGCCAAGAGCCACCAAAAGCTGTGGCTTTGACTGGGAATTTTTGCAACAACAGCTTGGAATTAAATCGCCAAAATATCATGTCTTTCTTTTCCAGCAGAGGCGTGGGATTTGAGCAATGATCGATGGGAGTATCAAGCAACGAAAGATGGAGATATCCATGGATATCATATATCTCTGCATGAATGGCACAATCAAGATCAACGGAGATCTGACCAATCAAATTGGGGATTTGACTGTCAAGAAAACTTGTATTGTTCCCCTTGTTGGTTCATTTTGGGGGCTTTCCTTCACCACCTTAATTTTGTGATGAGGAAATCGTCGCTACTCACTGGCGCCAGGATGTGCGTTACGACTCTGGGTTATGGCCTCGGCAATTGCAACTGGGTCCAAACGAATCTTGGACAACACTTGACCCATTTGGATCTGGGAAAGCAGTAGGTGAAGTGGGGCAGTTTCGTGGACACCGTGGGGGACCTGCCTCTTCATTCCAATGTTTTTGCATCGTTGTAGTCAAGCATGACAACTAAATTTCCCCCTATGTATATCCAACTTTCCGATTAAGAAGAGGATCTTCCCCAGCCATCCATGGCCAAATTGATTTCCGGAGGCTACCTTTGAGAATCAAGATCAAGTTTCAGTTGCGTGGGGTGCTTGGCTGGGCACATTTTGTTACCGAGGCTGGAGCTCACATGATCCAGAAGGCACATGGCGCTTGTTCGTTCCTCAGTTGGACCGGTCTTCCGAGCCATTCCCAGTTGCTTTATAATGGGGATCCAACCTCATCCAGGATGGACAGAGATTGGTTCCAGTTCCACTCTGTTTACACCTTCTCTGGAAGAGAAAGATGGCATAGGTTTTTTTTGTTGATACTGTATCTGGTTGATGGTTAAAACCACCAACCAGGTATGTTTATCGCATTCCAAGGTTTCACACTGGTGAATTGAACCGTCGATGTTTTTCCTGAAAACCAGTGGTCCTTGAAAGTCTCTCTCCCACAAGACGTCAGTTTTGCACTCTCTTGGAAGGGTGCCCAACCTCAGAAAAGCATGTCTCGGGACAAAAAAATGGGGCTGTTCAAAATAGGGCACCCCATTCCATCGACTGGTTCAGTTCAGCATGATCTTTTTCAATGACTCAATGGCTTTACTTTTGGTGTGAATATATTGGCTATGTTTGTTTATATTTTTGGACAAAATCAGAATTTCTTTTGATTAAATCTTGTGAAATCCTCACTTGATGCTATAGCATCTAGATTCAAGGATCAAAGTCGTGGCAATTTTTCGATTTTGCTTTCACAACCATTTACCTATCTACCATTATCTACCATTATCTACCTATTATCTATCCAGCTGGCTACCTACCTATCTAGCTATCTACCTACCTATCTAACTATGTACCTGTATGTCTACCTAATTATTTACCTTGATACAGCATTGCAATCCTCTGCCTGCATTTGGATTGAAAAATGAATGAAGATTCCGCAAAAACTATTTCCTCAAATCTTCAGTCGGGGGAAGCTCTCCAGGAGGTCGTAGAATTTTTGGCTGTACCCATGGGATTTGTAATGTAGTGTTTTCTTGAGGAATTTCAACGTTTTTTGAGGACCAATCCATGTATTTCTGTTCGGTACTTGGATGACTTAAGATTTGGTGGGGTTGTTTAGCATATTCTACTTACGCAAGGGAAACGTCAAAGTCGGAATAATAAAGACATAATATAATGAATGGAAAAATGATACCGACATATGACGAAATATGGAAATAATCGCGAAACAAGAGGAAAAAGTCCAACGGGAATATTATTGAAATAATGAGGCAATAATATGGCAATCATGAGGACATAATAGAGAAACAATAGGAAACTATAGGAAAATATGCGGAATTCATCAGGAAATAAATAATGAGGAAACAATAATGGTAGGGAAATAATCAGGAATAAATATGGACATAATAGGCGGGAAACAATACGGGCATAAATAGGGAAATAATAGGGGACGAAATATGGAGATAATACAGGAATACATATGGAAATAATAAGGTAATAAAAGGGCAATTATAAGCAAATAATAGAGGAATGAATAGGGAATTAATAGGGACATATTAGGGGAAAAAATAAGGAAATGATAGGGACATAATAAATAGGAGTAAATCAGGAAATAAACAGGGAAATCATATTATGGAAATAAATAGGAAAATACATAGGGAAATACATAGGGAAATACATAGGAAAATAAATAGGGAAATAAATAGGGAAATAAGTAGGGGAATAAATAGGGAAATAAATAGGAAAATAGATAGGGAAATAATGAAAATACATAGGGAAATAAATATTGCAAATAAATAGGGAAACACATAGGGAAATAAAAAACAAATACGGAACTAGATAGGGAAATAAATAGGGAAATAAATGTGGAAATAAGATGAAATAAGTATAGGAAAATAATAGGGAAAACATATTATCAAAATTACCTAAAATGTGTTAAAAGAATCCTAACATTCATTGAACACCATTATATAAAAACCCTTAAAAACAATTATATACCAATCTTTAAAATGCCATAAATTTCCTTAAACTTCCTTACCATTACTTTAAATTCCTTAAAATCCTTAAACTTCCTTAAAATTGCTGAACATTCTATAACAGTCCTTGAAATTCCATAAAATTCTTTAAATTTCCTTAAAATTCAGCAGGCATTTTCAGGAATTTAAAGGAATTTTAAGGAAGTTTAAGGAATTTTAAGGGTTTTTAAGGGTTTTTACAAGTTTTTAAGGAATTTTATAGAATTTTAAATTAAACTTCCTTAAAATTCCTTCAAATTCTATAACATTAATTGAAATTCCAAAAAAAAACTATAAATCCCTTAATTTTCCGTAAAATTCTTTAAAATTCTACAAAATTCTTTAAAAACCTTTAAACACCCTTAAAAACCCTTAAAATTCCTTAAGATGCCTTAAAATGCCTTTAAATTCCTTAAAATTCCTTTAAATTCTTATAAAAATAAAGAATAGGGAGATAATAGGTACGTCATGACCCCGAAAAAGATTGAGGTGAGGATGCGTTCTTCATGGACCCTCATGGCCTTGGTGTGGCTGATGGAGTCGGCTGCATGGCGGGGAAGACCCAGACTTGTGTTCTTGTGCTTCGTTCAGGTGAAATTGCACCACTAAAAAGAAGGATGTTCAGACCCAGCAAAGCATATGAATTTAAGATGAAGTAAAGGATTCAACCAGAGAAGCAGGGCATTTGAGCAGCAAGCGGAATTTAACTTGAAAAACTTGGAATTTGATATTCAATAACCAAAGATATTGGGATAAACGGATAAAGCGTGATTCAACTATCCAGCGAAGCTTCGCAGCATGGATTGATCTGTAACCAATGAATCTTCATAGGGAGATGTCTCCTTGGAGGGTTCATTGTATGTACCCTCTGGCAAACATCACCATAACTATGGACAGATCCACCATTTTTTTATGGGTAAATCCATGTAAATCCACTATTTCGACTGGGCCATGTTCAATAGCTTTTTGTATCTTTTTGTATGTTTACCAGAGGGTATGTACAATTGGGCCAAGATGAGTCATTTGTGAACCCGAAACTGTCATCAGCAAACCCGACGGAAGCCACAAACCCGAATGCACATCACGTAAGGCACTTTTGTAAGACAACTTATTGCAGCACAACATAGTACAACAATCCTGAATATTCTTCCCCTGTTATAGTAGGTTATAGACTGTGGAGTGTAGAGTGTAGACTTTGAAGTGTAAAAGTTCAAAGTCTATCGGGCGGAGTGCAAAGTGTTGAGTGGAGAGTGTGGTGTGTGGAATCTATAGATTGTGGATTATGAAGTGAGGAGTGTAGAGTGTTGAGTGTCAAGTGTGACAAAGGAGTGTGGGATATGGGGTGTACTCGTACAGTGTAGAGTGGGAGTGTAGAGTCTCGAGTATGGAGTGAAGTGTGGAGTGGGGAGTGTATAGAGTCTACTTGTAGAGTGTGGAGTCGTAAGTTTAGAGTGTAGAGTGTAAAATGTGCAGTATACAGTGTGGAGTGTAGAGAGCGGAGTGTAGAGTGTGGAGTCGGGAGTGCAGAGTCTCAAGTCAGTGTACAGTGTTGAATACAGTGGAAAAGCAGGTCTTGGCATGGCCTTTCCAACTTCACCGAAATATCGCCGTGCCTTTTGGAACATGACACGAACAGCCACTCAGCATCAGCATCGCACCTCTCGTAGCCATGCCTGTGAAAAAGCAAAAATCACAGACGCAAGAGTCCCCAAAGTACTGTGCCCGCAACGCAAAATGTTATGTCAGTAGCGCGCCACCAAAAGTGAAACTCTCATGATGTACTGTACCACTTGATAGACATATAATTATAGTATAGCATGATATAGCAGATCCATGCAATTCCAATAGGATTTACCAAACAAACTTGAAGCACCACACGTCCAAAGTATTGCGCCTGCCACCCCTGGGCCCCCGGAGACGCAGCAATCCGAATGCCAAGTCCCAGCCGTGCAAACCGGGGCAAAGCCACCAGAACTTGGAAAGTATTAGAACCTCTTTTGTATCATTTTGTATCCATGGATGCTTTGTATATCTTTGTATCATTTTGTTTCGACCGTGACAGGTGCAATTCGCAAACTACGGCATCAACGCGGCAAAGTACGCCGCCCAGCTGTTCGGGCCCCAGCTCCTGGGGAGTCGCTACGCCGTAAAAGTTGGATGAATTTGGTGACTTACTTATATGATCATCACAAATTGTGGCTGTGATTCTCTGATTTTTTTTCTACAGATTTGTTCTGTTCTTCACGCGGCTGTTGGCTGCCAAGCGAGCGGCTGGCTGATATCCCCAGGACTTCCTGAGGTCATGTGTCCGCCATCGCTGAGGATGGAAGGTTCCGCCGCAGCTCTGAAGTCGGGTGACCTGCATGGCTCAGTTCCTATGGTGGTTTCCCAAGTCATGGGGTACCCCCAAACATCCAAGTCATGGATCATGACTTGGCATCTTGGCATTCCCATGGTGACTTGGAGATCCCCCATGACTTAAGAACCCACCCCCCAAAAAATCGAGTTTTTGCTGGGACTTTTTTGTTGACTAGACTATACATGGGAGCCGTCCGTAAAAGCAGGTCACAAATTTATGAATTGATGCGTTTACTTTGCTTTGCGCGATTGCTAAAACCTGCATCGCGATAGGCTGAGCGATTGGTTGGCGATTGGTTATACGGCTACCACCCTATTACTACTACTACTACTAGTACTACTACTACTACTACTAGTACTACTACTACTACTACTACTTTTACTGCTAGTACTGCTAGTACTACTACTACTACTACTACTACGACTACTACTACGACTACTACTACTACTACTACGACTACTACGACTACTACGACTACTACGACTACTACGACTACTACGACTACTACGACTACTACGACTACGACTACTACTACTACTACTACTACTACTACCAGTACGAGTACGACGACTACTACTACTACTACTTCTACTACTACTACTACTACTTTCGAGACCAGAACCATGCCAATAATTGACATGGCCGCGCGGATTCCGCGCGCGAGCTAGCTCCAATTGAAAACAGGTCAGAAACACCAAAAAGGCAGCACTTGCCTAGCATCCCATCCATCCATCCATCCATCCACCTCAGCTCTTATCATTGCTACTTCTACTATTACTATTACTACTATTACTACTATTACTACTATTACTACTATTACTACTATTACTACTATTACTACTATTACTACTATTACTACTATTACTACTATTACTACTATTACTGATATTACTACTTCTACTACTACTACTACCACTACTACTACTACTACTACTACTACTAGTACTGCTAGTGCTACTACTACTACTACTACGACTACTACGACGACGACTACTACTACTACTACTACTAGTACGAGTACGACTACTACTACTACTACTGCTACTGCTACTACTACTACTACTACTACTCCTACTACTACTACTACTACTAGTACTGCTACTAGTACTGCTAGTACTACTACTACTACTACGACGACTACTACGACTACTACGACTACTACGACTACTACGACTACTACTACTACTACTACTACTTTCGAGACCAGAACCATGCCAATAATTGACATGGCCGCGCGGATTCCGCGCGCGCGGAATGAATCCGCGCAGATGTTTTCAGGTCAGAAGGACATTCAAGCTAGCTCCAATTGAAAACAGGTCAGAAACAGGTCAGAAACAGGTCAGAAACAGGTCAGAAACACCAAAAAGGCAGCACTTGCCTAGCATCCCATCCATCCATCCATCCATCCATCCACCTCAGCTCTTATCATTGCTACTTCTACTATTACTATTACTACTATTACTACTTCTACTACTCCTCCTCCTACTACTACTACTACTACCACTACTACTACTACTACTAGTAGTAGCACTAGTACTAGTATTTGGGGCACTAGTAATGATATTACTTTGACGATCACTAAAATTGTTCCTAGTTTGACTGCCCGTGCTGATTTTTTGAAGTTGAAGAAGACTCCGGGAAAGGTCAGAAACAGGTCAGAAACAGGTCAGAAACACCAAAAAGGCAGCACTTGCCTAGCATCCATCCATCCATCCATCCATCCATCCACCTCAGCTCTTATCATTGCTACTTCTACTATTACTATTACTACTATTACTACTACTACTACTATTACTACTACTACTACTACTAGTACTACTACTACTACTACTACTACTACTAAAAACTACTACTAGTACGAGTACGACTACTACTACTACTACTACTACTACTACTCGTACTACTTTTACTACTAGTACTGCTAGTACTACTACTACTACTACGACTACTACTACGACTACTACGACTACTACGACTACTACGACTACTACGACTACTACGACTACTACTACTACTACTACTACTACTAAAAACTACTACTAGTACGAGTACGACTACGACTACTACTACTACTACTACTACTCCTGCTACTACTACTACTACTACTAAAAACTACTACTACTACTACTACTACTCCTGCTGCTACTACTACTACTACTACTACTAAAAACTACTACTAGTACGAGTACGAGTACGAGTACGACTACTACTACTACTACTACTACTACTACTACTCGTACTACTTTTACTACTAGTATTGCTAGTACTACTACTACTACTACTACTACTACTACTACTCGAGACCAGAACCATGCCAATAATTGACATGGCCGCGCGGATTCCGCGCGCGCGGAAGGACATTCAAGCTAGCTCCAATTGAAAACAGGTCAGAAACAGGTCAGAAACAGGTCAGAAACACCAAAAAGGCAGCACTTGCCTAGCATCCCATCCATCCATCCATCCATCCATCCACCTCAGCTCTTATCATTGCTACTAATACTACTACTACTACTCCTGCTACTACTACTACTACTACTACTGCTACTACTGCTACTACTACTACTCCTACTCCTACTCCTACTACTACTCCTACTCCTACTCCAAACGCAACCTCTCTCTCTCTCTCCCTTGCCTATTCCCTCACCCTCCTACCAGAACTCCTACGCCTACTCCTATTCCAATTTCCACTACCACTACTGCTAGTGCTACTGCTACTGCTAGTGCACTGTGAGTTTTCCGGACCGTTTCCGGACCGCACAAGCTTATTTTGCTCCCAAATTTGAAATCGAATGCGTTCACGCATGGATCCTTACTCTCATTACTAGATTTGCTACTACCCCCAGCACTACCACCACACCCGCTGCTACTGCACCACCCTGCACCACCACTACCACCACTACCACTAGTACACCTAGGAATTTCTGCTCTTGCTTTTAAATCCAATTGCACTCGTGTGAAGGGTCAGAAACGAGTCAGAAACCAGTCAGAAACCAGTCAGAAACCCGTCAGAAACCGGCCAAACGCAATCTCTCTCTCTCTCTCTCCTTGCCTATTCCCTCACCCTCCCATCAGAACTCCTACGCCTACTCCTATTGCAATTTCCACTACCACTACTACTAGTACTACTAGTACTACTGCTGCTGGTACTACTGTGAGTTTTCCGGACCGTTTCCGGACCGCGCGAGCTTATTTTGTTCCCAAATTTGAAATCGAATGCGTTCACGCATGGATCCTCATTATATAATACATAACTTATATTTTATGTATATGATCTGATCAACGAAGAACAAACCCTTCCGCGATTGCTCACTGTGGTACCGCGGTTGCTACGCGATTGGCTGAGCGATTGAGGGCTGTCCGGGAAAAGGTATTTTGGACAACCCCCATATGTATAATATCCTAAGTAGAAGTGTATTGATCATAATCGGCCTATATATATATATTAATATTGTATAATTAAGATTATATAATTAAGTGTGTTTTGCAAGTCGCAGTACTGCCACTTCATCCTCCAAGTGCTGCAGGTGGACAGATGATGCGGTGTTTTGGCCAGATTTTTCGGCGACTAGTGACTCTAGTGGTGCATGGCGGACAACCTGCTGGATGTGGAGTTTTGACCGCCAAAGAATGGTGTTATTTTGCATTGGTTTAGATTATGTTTGAGTTTGTTGCCTCACTGCTGCAACTCCTACTCTGTGCATTGGCCAAGCATTGTTTCCAATTTAATGCCTGAGACATCCCCTACTGTTGCTGACCCTTGGTTGCAGAATCTCAGAGTTGCAAAAGCTGGTCAAACTCATCAAATGGAAAAATACTTCTAGCTAAGCAGGTACTCATCAAACTCATCACCCCAGATTTCAAGAGCCGACTCAGATTGAGGCTTCCAACCAGTCAGATACTGATGCTTCTGCCATCCTTGCTGAAAATATGGCCACGAGACCGCGGAGCGCAGGATGGTGATTTCATTTGGAAGCTGGGCTGTTCGTGGATCCACGCACGATGCTGCATGTAGACCTCGCAGTAGGCCCATGGATGATACTGGACGTGGTTTGCTTCCAAAATGATTATAATATATAATCACCACCCTTTTCGTGGGGTGTAAGCGTGGGGGACGTTCAAAAAATGTAAGCAACAATTTTGACCCCTTCGTATTTTTTCCCGATGGGGAAGGCTATATATGTATGTTAGACCCCTCGTCTAAAACCGTGCCCCGGAAGATTTACATTTAGGGAGGGGGGGTTGAAAGTCCTTAAGAGATACGTCACCCCGTACCCCCCTCCGAACCCCCCCCCCTACTGTACTCTACGGATGGGGGTGGAGGCAAAAATTGTTAAATGTCCGCAAGCAGTTTGTAAACTGTTTGTGAGGTGTCTTTGTGGGGATGTAATCAACCTATGTCTGGGGTCCATAGTTCCTTGCAGAAAGTGTTCGAAAAAGAAGGTAAAACTAAGATAGGAAAATGTAACCATCCTACACCTGAGGCCTATAATTCCTGGCAGAAAGTGCCTAAAAAAAAAGCTAAATATAAGATTGAAAAAAAAAAATCCTATACATAAGGTCCATAGTTCCTTGCAGAAAGTGCTCAAAAAAGAAGGTGGAGATAAGATAGAATCATGTAACCATCCTACACCTGAGGTCCTTAATTCCTTGCAGAAATTGCTTTAAAAGAAGGTAAAAATGAGATAGACAAATGTAACCATACCACACCTGAAGCCTAGAATTCCTTTCAGAAAGTGCTTAAAAAAGAAGGCACATATATATAAGTTTTTTTTTTAACAAAAAAACACCATCCTATACATAAGGTCCATAGTTCCTTGCAGAAAGTGCTCAAAAAAGAAGGTGGAGATAAGATAGAATCATGTAACCATCCTACACCTGAGGTCCTTAATTCCTTGCAGAAATTGCTTTAAAAGAAGGTAAAAATGAGATAGACAAATGTAACCATACCACACCTGAAGCCTAGAATTCCTTTCAGAAAGTGCTTAAAAAAGAAGGCACATATATATAAGATTTTTTTTTTAACAAAAAAACACCATCCTATACATAAGGTCCATAGTTCCTTGCAGAAAGTGCTCGAAAAAGAAGGTAAAGCTAAGATAGAAAAACGTAACCGTCCTACACCTCAGGGTTCCACAGTTCCTTTCAGAATCAACATGACACATGTGTAGATTATTATATCATGGTTGGAGGGTCATAAGGGGGGCTAGATAGGAACCGTGGCAGAAGGGTGTTTAAGTTCGATCATGTAGGTACATAAAGGGGTTTATCATGGGGACCCCATAAAGGTTCATTTGAGGTCCTTTTGGGGTCCATTTGAGGTCCATTTGAGATCTTTATTTGTACTCTATTGTTTTTTCCATAGGTAAGGAGGTAAATTTGAAGACCTTCAACATCTAATTTTACATTTATTTAATTTGCAAGGAGTAATATACCTTCTATACCTCTATGTTACATGTGGAAATGATAAAAAAGGTGCAGAAAAAGTGTAGAATGTAGTGGAAATACCAAGCAATTGGGGTCCTACAAACTTTCAGTTTGCATTTTTGATTTTCTTCAATTCTGCAGCTATTTGCAGACCTTCACACTACAATTTTACATTTGTTTTTCATTTTCTTGCATTTTTTTCAAAAATGCAATCGGACATTTTGAACGCCCCCCTGCGTTGTTTAAGAAAATAAATGAAATCCCGTAAAGAGTGAGGGGACCTACAAAAATGAAATCTTGCAAATAGAACGCAGTTAGAAAAATAAATGTTTGCTGACATTTACCAGGCCCCCCTCCCTCAAAAACGTCTAGATTGTGTCTTGCAATTTGGATACGTCCCCCCCTTAAAAGGGTAATTAGTGATATTATATATATATTATATACTGATTTGATTGACTATGATTGACTTACAATGCTTTATATATTATGTATCTTCGTATGACGTTGATTTAATTAGTCTGATTTGTATCATGATCTATGATGTTGATGTCCACTTTCGAGTCCGAGATTGATCCATTCTCAATTTGCCTCCAGAACCCAGGATCTTGGACGAGGATTACAACCTTGTCATCGCACCGATCATGCAGCGCCGTGGGCAAAAACTGGTTGAGGTGAAACATGGAGATTTAGCACCTGGTAAGGCACACGGCAAGGGCGGCAAGGGCGGCAAGGGCGGCAAGGGGAACGGGGAACGGGGATGACAAATATTGTGCACGGTCCAACAGTTCAACATGGTCGCGGCTTGGACTTGTTGAAACATCTCAATACATCATGACTCCTCACATCTCCTGACCAATTCCCTGTCTGTTTTTGTTCTGAAACCGTTTCTTGAGACACGAAACTGATAGATTTCGGCAGATTTCGGCTGACAAGACTCCACCAATTGGGTCAGATGAAAATGCCGATTCCGTCAGACCTTCTTCGGTGAGAATGGCATCGCAGGTCCCTACCGAGGTGCAGCGAAGTTGCCAGAGATATCAAAGTTGAAGTTGTGCAGAAAGAACCTGGATGTTGACCATTCCTCAGTAATTAGAAAAACCAATGTGAGTCAAAGTCAAAGCGTACGGCAGTAGCATTGTATGGCTACGGCTACTTCATTCCACCAGAAGTCAACATAATTCAACAGATTCTTGCCCAGTATTCGGATTCTGCATTGGGCAAAGGGGATCATTCTTTGCCGTTCTCAATGCTCAGGCCTTGCACGGCTCGGTGGCGAATTTAACCTGGCAGGCAATCGCAATGGCCACTTGGCATCGCAGATCCAAGGGATGGTTCTCAAGGCCTAGAGCCCACCAACTCAGGTGGCAGAATGGCCATGTGATTGGGTGATTCCGACGAACGATTTAAATCGTCACTCCATCATTGTACAATATTGTACAACTATAAATCATTCTGATTAATATTATATCACATATTCAATGCAATAGAACATGTATTTATATTATTATATTATCTATACCATATTTACACGGTATTCCATCATATTATTTCCATTGACATCCCATTTCAAGCCTGCCACCCTGCCCAGGTTCTGAGTGGATCATGCACGCGAAATCTGGATATACCGCCTACCGTGTCCCTGTGGCACAGGCGGCAAGCTATTACGATGTACAGATCCAGGTGCGACTTGACCAACCTGGTGGACCATGGTGGACCATGGTGGACCATGGTGGACCACATGGAATCGCATCCATGTGATGTGTCGAAAGGTATGAAATAACCATAAATCACCATATTTTGGGGAATAAACATCCATTAACCAGCTATTCGCGGGTACCGGTGCCAGGGTTTTGACTCATAGCCATGTATTCCATTGTATTCCATCGACAAGTCCATCACTGATCCGATCATGATATGAGTCGTTGATCCTAAATCTCTCCAAACCACCTACCAGATTCATCCAGATTCTACCAGAGGTGCTATGAACATGTTGTCAAATGAACATGTATGAAACATTATGAAACATTATGAAACAATTCACGGCATATCGCGATTTATCGCGCATATTTGGAGTAGGATGAGTAGGATGAGTAGGATAAGCTTGAGGGATTTGAGGGGATGGTCGACTCTGTGAGGCTGGCCGCAACGAGACGGACATCGCGAAGAACTTTCAAAGATGTGACCAGTCGCATCACTGTGGATCCAAATCAAACTGTATGCCATTTCAGAGGGGAACGAAATGGTTGATGATGTTCATAATTGTCATATTACAAGAATTCCCCAAGTCGTTTATGGAAAGGGACCGCTTTGCAGATTGGTCGTAAAGTACCAGCCTAATATGAAGCCCTTTGTTTGCTCAAGTTACATGTTGCAGCGCAGCCAGGCAATTAGAACGGATCATGTCCTAATGCGTCCTAATTGTCTCTTTGCATGGTTCTATATGAGCCAAACATGTGACCTTGTGTTACTTACGCACCGAGGTGTGTATAGAGAGATCTACAGAGTTCGAGAGGCACTGGTTCGCTTGTACCTTGGCCTACTTGGTGTGGGTCCCGAGACTGCCCCCCCGGATTCTCCATTATTCTCCTCAATATCAAGATTGCATTAATTTGTTGCATCCATTTGCGATGGAGAGGCAATCAATACCTAATTAGTGACCTAGTGTAGTTTGCTTGCGATGCAAGACTGGCGCTGAGGTTTTGCTTTATGCGGCGACATGGGGTCAAAGTATCCTTGGGCGAATTTCGGTTGCTTGCCTGCGACCATTTGCGACTAAAATCCGAAACAGAACCTGACAGATCTGACAGAACCGATTGAAATCCAAAAGAAATCCAAGAAGCACCGCTTGAAGCACCTGGTGAATTTTCTGAATCAGTCTGAATCTTGGTGTCGGGACCTGCGAAGGACCCACCCCAATCTAAGGCAATGTGACATCCGCTCCAGCGCAGGAGGACTCCGAAAGTCGATGCTCTGGGGAGTCACAGAGTCACAGCACAGCAATTTTGGACACCCATGGCCCATCATCACCCATTGTGCTCATACGAAAGAGATCGAAAGAGATCGAAAGAGTAGGAAAAGAGTAGGAAAAGAATGAAAAGAGAAAAGAACCTGGTCGTTCTATTGCTAGAGCCATGATCAGGACTTCCGGATCTTCAACAGTGTCACTTGGTTGCATCACATGTTTGCACCACAATATGAATTTCCAGCTTGTGAAAGAAGTCTGAAGATACTTGGAGAAGGCTGTGTTTCACTGTGTTTCTCAGGTACAGTGAAAGATCCTGGAAACGCTTCAATTTGTTCATATCAGTCCACAGAGGACTGTTTCTTGCATGATGTTCCGGATCAACTCACCGCTGGGATAGCTTGTTGACAATTGACTCATTTGATGATTTGTTCAGTCAACATGTATCTTAAAAATTAGTCTATGTTTTTAGATGTTCTTATATTTTCTGATGTACTGTATTGTATATTGGTCTTTGAATGGTCTTTGAATGGTTTGGATGGTGTTTGCATGTTTTTGCCGTCATTTGGCATTGCCAAAAATATCTCACCTCGAGCGTCGTTTGTCCCAGACGCTGTGCAGGATGACCAAGTCACCACCATGCACATCATTGATTGGCATCTTGGTAGCTGATAGGAAGTGACATGGTTGGTGTCATTGTTTCGCAGCCAGAATTCACACTCCTAGCATCTCCTAGCATTGTTGGCTTGGTTCACTTTTGCTTGGGAAGGGGTGAAGCAAAGTGAACATTTTAAGAAACTGATAGAAACTGTACATTTGGCAAGTAGCCAGACATAGCCAGCAGCCAGACATTGCGTCCAGTCATGCGAGGTATGCGCCAGGGCAGGACAGCGCCCTGGCACTGAACGGACGTTCTGACACAGCACCTGTCCAATCAAAGAATGACAACGCCACGAAGATCCACGAAGCATATTCAAATAGACTGGGCTGGGGTCATTTGGTGACGGTAGCCGTAGATGATCACAGGCATTGAGTAGATTTTAGGTTTTGTGTTCAGAGCTCATGCTGAAGTGACGAAGTGCACCCAGGATGCAAATTAAGTGTTGCTGACTATGGCGCTTTGTTGAAGAACGTCGAGATGGATTTGATGCGATGCTTGGCAGAACTGCTTCACAGCGCCACGGCCACCGCCATTTTTTTCCTCGGGCGTTCTAGGCTAAAGTGTTTGCCACTACGAAAGTGTTCAGGTAGCACTGAGCAGGATGTCTTTCTAGCTTACAATATGACAATGTGTTTGATTGTATATAGATAGAGAGAGAGAGAGCAGTGGTTTTTTACACAGAAACGGAAAGGTCTGAATTCAAGTGCGTGAATGTTCTTATTCTTGCCACTTCCTGTTAAAACCACGAAGCATGCGACTGTGTACTCAGGAACATATCAACGGAGTTGATTACCATTTGCATGAACAAAACCTGTCGTGAGTGTGCAGGAGATTTCCGAAGAACCAACGTTGAAATTTGTCTAACTGAGGCTTAGTTGAAGGTGATTTTTTGAAGCCTTCAATTGTGGCCTGGTAGAAAATTCATGAAGTTCTACAAAGTGTGTCGTGGACACGAAGAGCCAAAAAGTGAAGATGTGTTTGAGTCTGTGTTTCACGGACAAGCATGGGGGGTACTATAGTTCATTGATGTTCATTGTACTTCATTTGCTCGTTAACTGCAGACAGCTTGCTTGGCCTGCTTCGTTTCCAACAGTTTTATGCGCTCATTGTATCTCATTGTATTGTAAATATGATGTAAATAGTAAAGAGGATGCATCATTCGAGGCCTTTTTGCAAGATTGGAGCATATTTCAATATCTCCAGGCTGCGAGGTTATAGACGATGTTCGCTTGCTTCTGAGAGTTGTGAATCATTGTGAATCACACAGGCGGCCAAAATCTGCACTGAATCAGCTGCACCCAAGGTACAGAAGCAGATCCGATCTCTTCGAAAGCATTCCTGTCTTTTCTCGAAGGAGCGGATGATTTGATCAGCTGGGGAGATTTTTGTTTCTAGACCCACGTCCCACAATGATCCACAATGAAAATCCAAAGGTACAACATAGATCAGATGACAACATCCTACAAATGTTGGCGTTTCATGTTTCATGTCCAAATCGCAGGTCACAAGGGATGAACAGCGAAGCGCATCGGGAGTTGAGGGCCTCATGATTACATGATTACCTCATATTACATGTTACCTTTCAACGAATACATTTTTCGAAGCTATCAAGAAGGTTCATCATGCAGAAGAATTGCACAAATTGATCTCTACAATCTCTACATCCCCGTTGAAATTTCCCCTATGAAATGGCTGGCCTGGAGGCCCATGTAGGGTCGATTTCTAGGTTCATTTTGGAAATCACTTTCAAGATCCCAGCCATTTTGTAGCATAAAATTGATGATTTAGGCATAAAATTACTATCATATATATGAATCATATAGCAATCTCGAAATGTAGTTTGAGATCTTGGCTGGGAAATTATTTGCCTATTTTAAGAGGTCATTTTGCAGGGAATTCGTGCTGTTCTTGAAAAACGATGTGCTTTCCAAATTTGTGCAGGGATGTTGGTTGTCGCATCAAAGCTTCATGCATTGGCTGACAAAAAGGGAGGGTGTTATCAGGATGGTCTGATGTACCGTGTTCTTCTCTGCAAGTCACCCAAGCACTTTGTAAGACAATGTAAGACTTGAATTTCTATGCAGATCTATTTGTGAGATCTTTGTAGGTATGGAAAGTTATGGAGGGAAACTGAACAATTGGTGGTGCACTTGGTGCGCATGGTGCACCCCATCTTCTTGTAGGACTTATGTGGTGACACCCCTTCATTGTGTAAGAAGACACAAAACACTTCACTCTGCGTCAACATTGCAACAAAAAGGCAGCAAATATATGCAAATATAAATAAACCATAGTGAACCCATTTCCTTGTAAAAAGGATGGGTTGCTCCTTAAAGACAATTGAAGGCTGAGTGAGAAAAACGCAGATAAATGGCAGAGCAACAGGTTCTTACAAAATGATGCCTTATTTGGGGCTCAGGGTCCAAGCATGCAAGCAAAATTTATACTCAGAAAAAAAAAATATATACCTCCATATACCTCCCTACAAAATGTGCGTGCTGCAAAGAGCTGGTTGATGCACACAGCCCTACCATTCTGTGTGGAGTTTTTTTTGCTTGCACCCATTCATTTTGTACGTTTTTTGCAAGACCCCGCGGTTTATAGCTACAGTACAATAGTGAAGTCTGACCACAGTACAATAGTGAAGTCTGACCCCTTGGGGTGAATTTCAAGGGGGATAATTTCAAGGGGGATAATTTCAAGGGGGATATCTCATATCTCTACATATTTATCATGCTTTATCATACCTTGCTCGACATCAATCCTGAGTATCCACATCATGGCGATCTCTTCGGGCACCAACTGAAGCCCACTGTCTCCGTGGTTAACAATCAACATCCACCAAAATCATGCTGAAAAAGCATTCTAAACATGAACAAACTCCACATTTCTCATCGTAACACAAAATCTTATCTGCCGGCAATCCGCGATAAATGTCCGAGCTTCAGACATTTCACATCATTTCCACCAAGCGCAACAAGGAGTTTACGGATCAGCTGCACTGCAATGTGCACGGCTGCTTCGGCGATGGCTTCACTAGGCAGGACCTGGGAACATCCATGGAACCCTTGACCTTCCATAGGCAAATAGAGGATAGGAAGGAAACGTGGATAGCCTGCCAGGATGGTCGACGATGGTCAATGTCAGTGGGCCAGTCAGTGGGAGCAATTGCAGTGTCGTACAATATAGTTATATGTTATATACTGCCGAGAACGGTTTTGTTGATGGCTGCATACCATATCATGCCATAAAATGGAAGCAGTTGATGTTTTATGTAATTTATGTAATAGAAGACGGTTATCGGCTACCTGCACAACTGCTGGTGGTCGAGACTACCAGCGGGTGTTTGGACAGTATCACGGCATCCTGCCGATCAGTGCACTCAACGGATGTTTCTTGTGCACCTTGGAAGCTTTCTGGACTCTCTTCGGCCATCGGAACATGACATACCAAAGCCATCAAAGGCTTGACTGCATTGACTCATGACATACACCATGTAGACAAGGATCCAATCACTCTGACATGCAGGAAGCTGAAAGAGGTAGAGCAGATGCTTGTGACAGACTTGCAAGAGGCTAACAGGCGCGACTGAAACTCCTCCCGGGACTCCTCATGAACATTGATGATATTGATGAAGAGTGATGAACGAGGAAGGACACGTCAGAAATTGGATTTGCAGGACTTTGCGACACGATACATAATGTGGATTCATGATGATACATGTGGACCACAATCACCAGACAGGAAAAGTGTCATCCCAACAGAATGGGCACGCACGAAACAAGCTACATCCAGAATATGGCAAAAACATCCCAAAAGCGGTGCGTCCTAAAGGTTTAAGCCGTTTAAGCCTTTGTTTTCCCAAAGAAATCTCATATCATCGGATTTGCTGTGGAAATATGTCGGATTTCTTCGTTCACTTTTTTGTTCCTCGGGCACCACAACACTGGAAATCCAGGCTTTGGTCCTTGGCTTCAACAGCTTGGAAGGATTGCAAGGACCAAAAATGGGTCCAATTGGTTCCAGGTGGTTACGGGTATGATATTAGGGGGTTGTAATCTGTTGTAATCCAAATGCTCGATTATGCCACAATGCAGTCCATTGTTCCCCACATTGACGTGTGGGGTTTTTGTTTTTAGTTCTGTATCCGCT
>CAMXCT020000873.1:0-12500 GCA_947184155.2 Cladocopium goreaui | reverse complement strand
TTGGGGACTGGGCGTGGTACTTGAAAGAGGAGGGTTATTATTTATTTTGGTGTTTTTTTCCGTTTTGTTTTTTTTTGGGATTCCTGGTTCCTTGCTTTGCTCTGCTCCTCTGCTTTTCTGCTTCTCTGCTTTTCCCCTTTTTGCTTCTCTGCTTTTGCTTTTCTGCTTTTCCCTGCTTCCTTGTTTTTCTGCTTCTTTGCTTTGCTGCTTCTCTGCTTTTGCGCTTTTTGCTTTTCTGCTTTTTCCAGCTTCTTTACTTGTCTGCTTTTCTGCTTGTTCGCTTCTCTGATTTTCTGTTTTTTTCTACATTTTGGTTTTTGTTTGCTTGTTCGCTTTGCCTGCTTCTCTGCTTTTTGTGTATTTTTCTCTTTTGCTTTTCTGCTTTTTCTTTGTGCTTCTCTGCTTTTTTGTTTTTTTCTGCTTTTCTGAGTTTTTGCGTATTTTTTTTTTTGCTGTTCTGTTTTTCGTTTTTTGTTTCAATGCTGCTTTGTTTCTTTGCTTTTCTTGTTTTTTGTTTCTTTGCTGTCTTGTTTTTGAACTTTGTTTGTGTCTTTTCCTTTGTTTGGTCGCCTGGTGACTCCTGGTGGCTTCTGTGGCTTCTGTGGCTTCTGTGGCTTCTGTGGCTTCTGCGGCTTCTGCGGCTTGTGCTTTCTATGGCTTGGCTTCTACGGCTCCTGGCTCCTATAGCTCCTCGGTCCTATGGCTCATCTATCATCTATCGATTAATCTATCAGTGAAGCATGTTCACCAGGTGCATGTTGTGCATTAGACACACCTTGAGTATCATCCATCTATATATCCATCCATCCATCCATCCATCCATCCAGCCAGCCAGCCAGCCAGCCATCCATCCATCCATCTGCCCATCTGTCTATCAGCTGTCTATCATGTCTATCTTTCTGTCTATCTTTTATATCTATCTATATATCTATATCAGTTTCTATTTCTACATATATCTATATCTACCTCTACATCTATATCTATATATCTATCTAAAAGGTCTGCATTATCATCGAGATGATATTCAAACCCCAAGCCACCCTTGAACCAAACCAGAATATATATATGTTATGTTATGTTATGTTATGTATATATACATATGTATATATCCAGGACGTTCTTTGTGACCTCTTTTAGAGGTCACTTAGACCAAAAAGAAAAAAATGCCACTTATAACATACTGGTTTGCCAAGTGACCTCTTTTCTTCTTTGCGAAGTTACCTTTTTGTGGGTTTGAGTTTCCCAAATGGGGCTTGGATATAGGTTCCGCGCTACTTCCCTCACCTGTTACAGTCCTTTGGGGCTTAGATTGCGATTGCCTCCTTGTAATGCGTGTCAAAGCGTGTCAAGCGTGTCCGAAAAAGGTCACTTAGGCCACAGTGCAGGATTTGGGTCGACATACTTATTTTCATCCTAAACAAATTTAAAGCCTGGAAATCAGACCTGACGGATCCTAAGGCTGGTTAAGTGACCTCTTTGATAGTCTAAGTGACCCTTTGATAAATGGCTAAATGGCCTTTTGATATGATTTTATCTAAGTGATCTTCTCCAGGAGGTTAAATATGAAAAAACGAAAGGGTCACATTGAGTGGTTTGTTATATATATATATTATACAGTACACCAACCTTATATATCAAGAGATCTCGAACTCCAATGAAACTATTGTGCATCATTGTGCCTTAACCTACCTTCCACATGTTTCCAGGGTGCGTGACAATAGGTGTTTCCAATGTGCTTTGGGTGGAGGCGCTGCGCCCTTGTTCAGCCCTCCCCCCAATCCCCCCCTCCCGTTTTTTGTATTTAAGTTCGAACTTGCACACTTTTCAATAAATTTATGGTTGTTTATGTACATTGCTTTCATACCCAAATAAGCTGTAAATAATCATGTGCATGCATATGCATCCACAAAATTTATTGTTATCTGTATGTACATCTTGTATCCCTAAATAACCCCTGATCCAACCCTAAACAAAACCTAAGCAGACCCTAAAAGAACAACAAGAACAACAATAACAAGAACAACAACAACAACAACAACAACAAAGCAACAACAACAACAAAGCAACAACAACAACAACAACAACAACAACAACAACAACAACAACAACAACAACAACAACAAAGCAACAACAAAGCAACAAAGCAACAACAAAGCAACAAAGCAACAAACCAACATACGTTGGTAAAAATCAACACCAAGACCAACACAACCAGCAAGGGAAACAACAACAGCATGTATGGAAAACATCGCACTGCAAAATGCTCCAAATTCGATGGAAAAGAGAGTTGGATTCAAAAGTGACACAAAACCGTTGAAATGACAGCTTCCAGCGCCAAAATGCTGCAGATTCCATGAAAATGATGCAAAAACTATGGATAAAGAAAGGTTCGAAGTCAAAAAAATAGGTTCGAGGTCAAAAATGCTGCAAATACCGTGGCAATAGCAGCTTCCAGGCTCAAAATGCTGCAAATAGCAAGGAAAATGGACAGAACAGGAAATATAAAAAAAGACAAAACGGAAAAAAGAAAAACAATTTGAGACCCCTTAAAAGATCTCGGAAGAGGGTTGCAAAGATTCTGCTCAACGGGAAGTGTAGCAGTTTATGTTTATGATGTTGCCCCATTTCTCCATCAATACAAGTAGCTCCAGAATCTCAAGGAATGTAGGAATCCAGGATAATCCAGGATCCAGGATGTAATTTGTTAACCTGTCAACTACTCGTTGTCACTATAGAATGAAGGAAAGTGTCGAAATGTGTCGAAGGCACAGCATCCCACGGGCACGACTGGGCACCAGGATGGTGAGCCGACCATGACTGGCCTGGAGGCAAGCTCTTGAGGTGAGCATGAGATGGACAGTGTCGTTCAGTGTCCAACAGTGTGACTCAACCGTCCCAACCTTGACCGCACAGCAACAAGTATCCCTACTACAGTGGTTTGGAGGGTCACGGCTTAGGAGGGTTGAAACTTAAGACACAACAGAACACACATGCCGCCACCCTAACATAGTTTTGCAGTATTTTGCAGTAATGATTTGTCACATCTGCCATTAGCTGTCATTGAAGACAGATGACATTCATGTCGAGTCAGACATGTGGGGTAGCTTGGATGAGGACAGCCCTTGTCGTGCCATTTTGGCTCAAGGCTGCCAACTTCTCCAAATCGCACCACAGGGGGGGATGTCTCAGGGAGTGGTGGTCTGGACGTGTGAGAATACTGAGGAAGAGACCTCTCTTCTGACGGTGCTCGCCATTGTCTGGGCCATCACTTTCCTCGTGGGCTCTCTCTGTGGAGTGTGGTTTGAGAGGTCGCGGTCAAGTAAAACCCCGGCTCGGTCTGCCGCGTTTGCGTCCTGGGAACGGGTGACTGTGAGAGCCCTACGCTTTCTGGCCAAGCGCCGGAGGGTAAGTGTGGCCTTCTCCAACTACCGGAACCACAACCTACGGGGAGTGAACCCAGTGCCGGCCAGACAGCGGGCCAGGCGCAGGGTGGCCACACCGTCACGGATCCTGCACGAGGGCTTCGCACTGCCGCACCATGGACCCAACGGAAGCCGAGCTGCAGGCGATAACAACGCTCCAGGAAGCCCGCCAATGGGTGGGTATTGATGGAAGACTGGAAGACGCAGTGCAGAGGGCCTTGGGGGACCCACAAAGGGTGCGAGAGATCGCGCTTATCCCTAGACAGTTATGGGATACTACAATGGCGGCACTGCAGGTGGAAGAGCCTGGCGCTGCAGATGGTGATCCTCCGGTGCACCGGGATCTCTCTCCAGTCGAGGTGGCAAAGCTGGAGTCTTTGAGAAGGGTCTGCAACCTCCGAGTGGGACAACCTGCAGATGACCGTGGGGCAGTGTTGCCTGTGGCTCCGGCAGCCCCGGGTCCCCTCCTACCACCCGCTGGTGGGGGGCCCGCTGGGCAAGCTGGGCCTCGGCGCATTAAGTTGTCCGCGGTTTTAGACCCGACACTAGACGCGGACATCGTGCCGCTCACAGAGGGTGAGGTCACCCGAATGTATGACGCTTACAGGTTCAAGTTCGGAGATTTTCCGACGGACGACGCAAACGTCAGTCGTGATCAATTGGCAGCAGTCCGACAAGTGGTTCAGGCAAATGCCTGCCCATAAGCCGACTTCTCGGTGTGGGGTCCTTTTGGACAACGGTTACTGCGTAAGCAGACCTACCTGGCATACCACTTGAATCCGACCACGGGAGATTGGATCCGAAAGGAACAACCGGGACCGGATTCATTCCACTCCTGGTACAAAGCCTGGAAGTGCTATCGCACCGCCCTGCTATTAACAGAGGCGTGCGAGGCGGAACGCCTGGATGCCTATTCAGAAATGATCCGTAGCTTCGTCCAACAGTATGGCGAAGAGATGTGGAGCTTCGTCAGCCGAGCCGACTCCAGGATGAGGTCCGAGCAGCTGGATAGAATCCGTCGGCGTCTACGTGCCGACCCGATGTACGGCTACCAGGAGGGCACGCCTTGGTCAGCCTGCTTTGCTGCAGCGGTGCGCGAGTCCGAGTTTTGGCAGAGAGAGCTGGCGACCCCCCTCCTGATGTTTGTGGCCCGCAACAAAAGGGAGCCGGCGTCTGAGAGCAAGCCGGACGAGCGCCCGACGAATGAGGGTGTGCCGAAACGCCAGAAGGTAAGGGCAAATCGCCGCTACACCGGTGAAGACCGCTCCAAGAAGAACCAGGAGGGGCTCTACAGTGTGAACAGGAAAGGCATTGAGATATGCCACCTGTACAACCAAGGCAAGTGCGGCTCAGAGAAGGCACAGGGAAAATGCCGCAACCAGAGATCGCACCAGTGCAACAAGTGCCTCGGGCCCCATCAGGGGCTCAAGTGCAGCAAGGAGAACTGACCCGCAGACGGCGGGAGTTCGGCTGGTGGTCCGAGCTCCAAGAGGCCGCTGGAAAAGCCACCAAGAGGAGAAGCAGGTACAGAGTCAGCAGGAGCAGAGCCCGCGCCGGCCAAAAGGCCCAAGACCACGGCTTACCGGGAACCATCGGTGCCAAAGGGGGGCTCAGATGGGCCGACCGCTTCGTCGGCTTGGAAGCCACCTCGACCTAAGAACCAGGTTGAGGTCAAGAGCCACATCACTGTGGAGTATGGATGCTGGTCCTGCAAAGGTGAGGACATCAATGTTGGGAAGCCGATAGCCCTGATCCTCTTCTCCGGAAGATCCCGGCCGGGAGACTTACACAACCAGCTGGTGAACCTGGGCTGGATGGTGTGCTCCGTAGACATGGCAGCACCCATCAAAACCAACCTCCTGGACGATGGGATCTGGGAAAAGATACTGGCCGACATCCGCTTGGGGATGTATGAGGCCGTCTGGGTGGCGACCCCTTGTGGCTCATTCTCACCGCTGAGGGAGAATCAGCCGGGCCCTCGGCCACTTCGCACAGTCGAGAAGATACAGGGCAAGCCCAAAGAAGAGCTCACCCAAGGCGAGCAACGCCAGCTGCGGGAAGCCAACGTGCTGGTTAGCAGGTCCGCAACGGCGGGGATCACGCAGGTGGAAGCCGATCGCATATATTCGGTTTGGAAAATCCAGACCATGGGCCAGACCGGCCGTCGCTTTGGTTGATGCCCAGCATCAAGAAGCTGGAGGCCTGTGCAGGAATGAAATCGGTCCACTTCGACCAATGCCGCACTGGCTTAGAAACAACTAAGCCAACGAAGATCATACTGCACAAGGCCGAGTTGGAACAGCTGGATGGGCTAAGGTGCAATCACCCGAAGAGGACCTTCGAAAAACCGGACGGCTCCAAATACGAGGCCTCCCACCAGTCAGCAGTGCAGAGATGGGTAGTTGGCCCCGACGGCAAGCGTGAGCGAGCCTCTCGTTCCCAGGGAGAATACACCGCGGAACTTTCCGAGGCCATTGCTAAGGCGTTCCATCGCGCCTGGCAGGCCGGAGAGCTGAAGCGGGACCCCCTTCCCTGAAGCGAGGAAGACCCCTTGGGTCCGGCGTTGAAGGAGGGCCCAATCAAAGAGAGAGAAATGGAAAACCTCCACGCACTGGGAGGCATGCGGAACCCTCACCTGAGTGCCCAGCGGTGGCCACAGTCGGGGGCACCCGGTCAGATGGTCCGGCTGCTGTTCAGGAAAGCCCAGGAGCTGTGGCCAAACCTCAGGGACACCGCAAGAGCCATCCTGTCAGGAGAACGCCCCCCAGAACTGCCAGCGCAGATAGTCAGCTTGGTGAGGAGCACAACCATCACCTTGCTGGGCGGCGATAAGGAGTCTTGTCGCAGACGCACCGCAAAAGCCACTACCCCTATCAGCTCCGAAGTGATGGCGGCCTGGGGAAAAGCAACGTCCGACCCCGACGCAGCGACCCTCGCGAGCTGGTTGGATCACGGAGCCCCCTTGGGTTTCAATTGCCCAATTGAGACCAGGGGGGTCTTTCCGAAGGTCGGTCCCCCGGTCGACGCCCCTGACGATTTGCAGGTTGAGACAGAGCTGAGGGAATGGCAGAATTATAAGTCGGCGGAAGAGGAGCGAGAAGACCTCGACAAGCTCATCTCCGAATATGTGGAGAAGGGTTGGTGCCGGCTCCTCCCTAGCATAGAAGCGGCCGAAGTCGAGCTGGGCGAGAAGGTCACCCTGAACAAGCTCGGGGTTGTCGTGAAGTTCACGGAGTCAGGCACCAAGAAGTCCAGAGTTGTCTGGGACCTTCGAAGGAGCGGGGCGAACGCAAAGTGTCACCAAGCCGAACGGATCGTACTGCCAAGGCTGACAGACCTAGCAGCCGCAGCCACAAGAGCATACCGATCAGGTAAGGAGCCATGGCTGGTTGCTTTGGACGTCAGGGATGCGTTCCTGAACATCCCCGCGGGAAAGGACAAGGCGTTCACTGTGGCAGCCAAGCCGGGGGCGGACGGACTGAATCAGGTCATCGTCTGTGACACGCTGGTGTTCGGCGCAAAGTCGTCGCCAACGATCTGGGGCCGCTTCGCGTCACTGTTGGGGCGCTCATGGGCGTCGATCGAGCCGGCTGTGCGGGCACAGATCTACGTAGATGACCCGGCAATGGTGATCGAAGGCTGCAAAGGAGAGGCCATCTCTGCCCTTACGAACATTCTGCTGTGGGCGGGTGTCCTGGGCTTCCCTCTCAAACTCAGCAAAGCCGAGGGTGGAAAGGCCATCCGATGGATTGGGGCCATCATCAAACTGCACGACGACAGCAAGGAAGTGGAGGTGACGATCCCTCTCGAAAGGAAGAAGAAACTCCTCGAAGCCGTTATAGAGAGGTAGCGAGCAAGCCCATAGTGTCGAGAAAGGCATTGGCTTCGCTGGCAGGAGGACTTTCTTTCGTCGCAGGTCTAGTGCCACATCTGCGACCCTTCTTGGATTCGTTTTGGGCTGCACTTTCGAGTCCGTCCAGGGGTGGCATCACGAATGACGGAGCCAGTGCGCATTCCGGAAGGCTGATCCACGTCCGGAGGATCGAAAAGGCGCTCCAATGGGTGGCGGCACTCCTAGGCGAAAGAGAGGTTCCGCTAGTGCGGATTTTCAAAGTGGCCCACCCGGAGGTGACGGCCGAAATCACCACGGACGCCTCTCCTTGGGGGCTAGGCGGAGTCCTGCGCCTTAACGGAAACATAGCAGGAGCGTTCGCAGAGCAACTATCTACCGAGGTCCTCAACAAGTTCAACGCAGTGAAAGGCGACCCGAAACACACAACGCTTTGGGAAGGCCTGGCGCTGCTGGTAGCTTTTAGGCTGTGGCTCCCTGGACTAGGCTTTGGTGCCGTGGTCCGGGTGAAGTCCGATAGCCTGAGCTCCTTGTTGATGCTTTCAAAAGGAAAGGCGAAATCCTTAGAGCTGAACTGCATAGCTCGGGAGATCGCGTTGGACCAGGCACTCCAGTTGTACAGGCTGACCTTCCTGGTGCACATCCCGGGAGTCACAAACCTGGAGGCAGATTTTCTTTCTAGGATGTTTTCTCCGAAACCTCCAGTTAAGCCGAGGCAACTCGAAAGAGTCAGCTTAACGCCAGTCACTATTGGCAAGGGCTTCTGGAAGGTGAAGCGGTTGACACAACCAGCTCGGAAAAATCTTGCGGCGGGAGCTGGTGGGAGAACATACCGGCGGTTTCCCCTGGGTCAGGGTTGGTCCTCTCAGTCTGCCGCAGATGGGGAGGTTCAAGCGTTCCTTACAGGGGGGAGGACCGTATGTCCGGCCCACTCTCCCCCCGCGAAAAGGGCGGGTGTTTTGCACGAAGGGTTTGCCATTGCACCCGCCTCGCAACACGCTCCTGGGGAGCCGCCCATTCCTGCTCCGGCCCTCTCGGAGCCCGGGAGGGCAGGTGAACCAAGAGGATACGGCCGAGGCTCAGCAGCCATGGCGTTGGCGGCCATCGGTGACCCAACCGCTTGCATTGCACGGATTTGGGACGACGCTAGTGCTAGTTCCTCTAGGGGCCCGTTCCAGTCCAGGAAACAACTCTGGGAGAGCCTGGCGCGAAAGGCAGGGACACAAGACCCCTTCTGCCTGACTCCGAATATCATATTCACGGTCATGGGTGCATTGAAAACCGCAGGGTACCGCAGTGCAGATCAGTATTATATTTAGACGTAGCAAAGGCGATCCACGTGTCTTTGGGACACGGCTGGACAGAACAGCTAGCTCAGGCGAGAAGGCTAGCCATAAGAAGTGCGCGCAGAGGCCTAGGTCACCCCAAACAAGCAGGAGGTCTCCCTCTAGCCAGTTTGGGAAATTGGGCCAACCAGCAGGAGCCGCTGGCAGCAGAAGGCCCAACATGGCCGGCGAGAGCAACCTTGCTGGCATCATGGTGGCTACTTCGCGAAATCGAGGCATCGCGAGCGAGGAAAAGCCACATCTGTCAGGACGTTGCGGAGCTCAGGATCACCTGGCGCCTTCCGTCGTCCAAGACGGACCAGGCGGCACTGGGTGCATACCGTTCTCACCGGTGCTCCTGCGAGTTTGCCCCCTCGAGCATTTGCCCGTACCACCTAATGGCAGCACAGCTTGAGTCCTTGCCCCCAGGCGATGGGCCCCTCTTCCTGACACAAGAGGGAGGAGTGCCAAGCAAACAGGGTTGGGCAGACACTTTTCAAGCATTGGCTGCCAGGTTGGGTTTGGCAACTCACCACCCTAACGGTGCTAGGGCTTACACCGGCCATAGCGCCCGAGTGACGGGAGCAAGACACCTAGCATCGACCCAGGTAGAACTCTGGAGGGTCCAACTGTTTGGACGATGGGGCTCAGAAGTGTTTGTTCATTACATCCAGGAGGCGCCATTGGCACAACTGGACTCTCTGGCTTTGGAAGCGTCCGCCAAGATGTCAATCCAGGAGGCCAAGCTCCAGCTACAGGACCTGCTGCGGCGCTCTTCCGAGATGTTAAATCACCCAATTGCGTCTTCCCCGTCCGACATGTTAGAGGACTGCGAAGCTGGGATGGACCCCGCTTCTCCTCAGATGCAGGTCACGGAGGAGCTAGTCCTCAACCTGAATGCCGGGGGAAAGTTGCATCGCCCACTGATCAGCAACATCGAAGATCACCCTCGCGTTTGGCGGACAAAATGTGGCTGGCGCTTCGGAAACACCCACACTGATTATGAGTGGATCAAATCAGAAGAGGACATTCCGGCCCAAGCCCGTAAATGCTCCAAGTGTTTCCCAAGTTTAAAGCGCACCACCTCTTCCAGCAGCTCATCGTCTTCTTCTTCGTCCACCTCTGCGGATCCCGCAGGTGGGAAGAATTAGAGTCGGACGAAGTGTGTCAAGTGGCACCGAATGCTGCTCTGGCTGTGGATGGAGCTGAAAGCCCATGACCATAACAGAGCAGCGACAAACATCGTCCAACCTTATAAAAAGAGCTCGCAGAATGGAGGGTGGTGGGGAAATGCGAAACCCACTTGTCGACAGATGACATTCATGTCGAGTCAGACATGTGGGGTAGCTTGGATGAGGACAGCCTTGTCGTGCCATTTTGGCTCAAGGCTGCCAACTTCTCCAAATCGCCCGCCCTCAACCGCCCTAAGTGGCGCGTGGCACCGAATGCTGCTCTGGCTGTGGATGGAGCTGAAAGCCCATGACCATAACAGAGCAGCGACAAACATCGTCCAACCTTATAAAAAGAGCTCGCAGAATGGAGGGTGGTGGGGAAATGCGAAACCCACTTGTCTAATAAGCAACAGAATCTGTCCATCTCAGTTTGCACTGTAGTGCGCATTCGCTTCCAAACCCAGATGGATCCAGTAGTTTTCTCGTTTTCGCAAGCTTGCAAAAGACCAAGTTGCCCACCAGAGGACAACTGTTGCTCAACAGTTGCGCAGCATTCTCACGGCTGCAGTGCAGAGATCTTTGGGCTGATGGCAGACGGCGAGACTTGCCATGGGTCACACTTCTCTATCCCTAGACCCTAGATATGTGGTCCAAGTGAAGTTAGATCATACCCAAAATAACATTATGCAACATCAAAAAAAGGATGGCGATCACTTGTGTGTGTGATTGTGTGTGTCTGTTCATATGCATGTGTGTTATACGTGTTTATCCTTCACAGAAGTACACCCCAAAAAATCACCGGAGAAGAGGTGCACCTTCACTTGCATCAAAAGGCATGAAATGAAGAGAAATAACATATAGATCATATAGATATTAGATGAATTTAGATGATATCTCACAAAAGGATGTAAAGTCTGGCATGTGGCGAAGTTGATGTGTTGCGCCAGAGAAGACTATCAAAGACGGTTAATGATGTCAACTGAGATCGGCCATTCAAAAAATGTGGAATGTGTACATCCCAGCTGCATCCTGGGTTTTGATCTTGGTGGTGGATCCCGGAGCAACGGCTTTTAGTTTTTCTAGGCATACCATGATTACATATGGACACATGGTATCATATGATTCCCATGCCATGTCTCCACAGATTGGAGTAGCGCTGTAGAATGCCCAAAGATGCCCAAAGTTAATGCGTGCCGCGCAAAGACCCAGCTGATGATTTGTTACAAGTTCATCAGCAAAGATTTGCTCAACAGACTCAAGAAAAGTGGGGTTGATTCAGTTGATTCCTTCCGATGTCATTGGATCCAATCATGTGAGCGTCGCTGTCTTGGAAGCCTTATGAAGCCTTGCACAGAGTCGGGCTCGTCGGGTTCTACAGGAGACATGTCACAAATGAATATACATGAGTCAGAAAGCAATTTTGCAGGCCACCTACGTCCACCTACTGATGAATGACGAAATGATGAAATGATGAACGCATATGAACGCTTCGTCTTTACATTTCCCGATGAACACTCGCAGAAGTTTTGAGGCCCATAATTTATCAGAAGCATTTGCCTGACCCTTTCAATTGTTTTTGTTGTTGAAAGTTCATGAAAGTTCTATTTCGCTGTCTGCTAAACATACTAAACTTAAAAGTACTTCAAAAGCGCTGATTGAATTTGTTAGGCAGTCGTGGTGCAGGCTGTGCTCTGGTGTTCAGGAGGCTGGACTGCTCAGGGTGCGTGCAGTTCTGTGCCCTGAATTTACCGGGGTGGTCTTGCTTGACTTGGCAAGAGATTGATATATGGACCATGGATTATATATATATATGTATAAAAGCATGTTAAAACGATTTTAAACGGTTATTGAATAAATTTGAATACCAACTCGGCTTGGGTCAAAGTCAAACACAATTTCTCCATCACATTCTTGTGGTCTTACCAAAGCGTAAGCAGCATTGCTAGCCTCAAGTCTTCGAAGATTGTCAAATCTCAGCCGAGTTCGTCCCTGCGCCATGCTGTCTCAGCTTGCCGTCCTTGCTGTCCTCTTCGCTTCGGGAGATTGCTTCCGCGCTTCTACAGATTTGAAGGACCAGGAGTGTCAAGAGAGTCAGACCAATCCTGAATACTTCAGTGAATTGAGGAGCAACGCTTTCATCACGGAGTGCAGCAAGAAGGACGTGTGTTTACTGATGCGTCAGCTGGATGCTTACTTCTACGCCCGTGCACTCAAGGGTGAGTTGGTGGACTATGGAAAACCTCCAGGAGGCAGATTTCTGGCCAGTGGGAATTGCAAACGACCTCTGAACTCCAAGAAATTGGTTCCAGTGACTACCAAGGAAGAATGCCAAAAAATCCTTTCCAAACATACCAAGAAGAAGATGAAGGTCATCCACTCCACCAAGTACCCTGCGGGTTGCATCATGGATTTTGTCACGAAACGCGGTCGTTTCAACAAAGCCGACACCAACGTCGATGCGGGGGTCAAGTACATTCGGGTTGGCAAATCTCGCATTTCTGCACAGCGAAAGAAGACGGACGTCCGGCAGTATCTTGATATATCTTAAATATTCTTAAATTATCTTAATCAAAGGAAGTTTAGGGGGAGAAACTTCCGTGTTACGGACTTTTAGAATGTCAGGGAAAGAGTTAGTCAAAGAAAGAGTTAGTGAGGGAAAGAGTTAGTCAAAGAAAGAGTTAGCAAAGAAACAGTTAGTCAGGGAAAGAGTTAGTCAAAGAAAGAGTTAGTG
>CAMXCT020000872.1:192500-201325 GCA_947184155.2 Cladocopium goreaui | reverse complement strand
CTGGTGTTGCCATGTGCGTAGATGCATGCGGGTTAGCCACGTCATGCTGTAAAACGCATTGTAATGGCTGCATGAATTTTGCATGGGCTTTCTTTTGGGGAGGAAGCCGGAGCACGAAACCTTGCATTTTTCCGTGTAAAGTGGCTTCAGCCGGCGATGACAGGTACCTCGTGTGTGCGGCGGGTGCGGTTTGGATCGTTTCGAGTTCAATCGGTTCCTCCGAGTCCTCCTCTGTGTTCTGCAACGAGTGGTTGTTCCTGTGTGCGTAGTTCTATGCGTTTCTTGAATCTGTGGTTGCAGATCGCATTGGAATAGCTGCAGTTTCCGAGGCTGTTGCGATAGCCATTTGTCAGCAGATTTTCTCAATTTTGGCGCTATAGTAATGTTCCTTTTAGAAATCCTTTTAAAAAGTGCTTCAAAATCGTCTTTTTCCTGCTTTGGCGTCGAGATCCGGTTGTGGAGCTGCAATTTCCGACGCCGTTGCGCGTATTTCTATTGTGTTTTGCAACTCAGTCTCTGCAGATCGCATTGTAATGGCTGCGTCAAGGTTGCTTGGTGCCGCGGCTGCACGCGTAATACTATTGTCTTTTGCAGCTGAAGATTGTAAATCGTATTGGAGTGGCTGCATCCAGGTTGCGATAGTGATTTGTCAGCAGATTGTCGCAATTTTGGCGATAGTAATTTTCCTTTTAAAATTCCTTTTAAAAAGTGCTTCAAAATCGTCTTTTTGTCGCTTTGGCGTCGAGATCCGGTTTTGGAGCTGCAATTTCCGACGCCTTTGTGCAAGCTTTGTAGTACAAAGTAGTACTGGGACGTGCTTTGTCTGTGCAAGCTTTGTAGTACAAAGTAGTACTGGGAAGTCCTTTGTGCAAGCTTTGTAGTACAAAGTAGTACTGGGAAGTAGTTTCTGCAAGCTTTGTACTACAAAGTAGTACTGGGAAGTGGTTTTGTGCGCAGTTAGTACTGGGAAGTGATTCATGAAAGCTTGCATGACATATGAGAAGAGATGAGATGAGAAGAGCTGAGCTGGGATAAGGTGAGAAGAGCTCAGATTAGATGAAGTGTGGGGTGTGAAGAGTGCAGTGTGAAGTGTGGGGCGTGAAGTGTGAAGTGTGAAGTTTGGAGTGTGAAGGAAGCAGTGAGAAGTGAGAAGTGTGAAGTGTGGACTGTGAAGTGTGAAGTGTGGACTGTGAAGTGTGATGTTTGGAGTGCGAAGAGTGCAGTGTGAAGTGTGGACTGTGAAGTGTGCAGTGTGAAGTGTGAAGTGTGGAGTGCGAAGAGTGCAGTGTGAAGTGTGAAGAGTGTGGAGTGTGAAGTGCGAAGAGTGCAGCGTGAAGAGCGAAGTGTGAAGTGTGTAGTGTGGAGTGTGAAGACTGTCAAGTGTGAAGTGTGAAGTGGAGCTTCAAATGCGACATGTGAAACAAGACACCAGTTTCGCAGAGTGCACGCACGCATGGGCTTGGCTGGCGCACGGCGCATGCAAGTTCTATAGATGAGAAAGGTCTTATATATATCTTTAAGGCAACTTCCGCCCCGCCTCGTGCGGGTACTACTGGTAGTTAAGTCAAGTTAAGTCCGTATTGTTGGATATACCAATCCCTATAAAACATTGTAAAACGTTATTAAAACAGCATGTTCGATCATTAGTGTTCCCATCTTGAAGACATCAGGATCACCCCAGGCAGCTCCGACCGTCCACTGGAAACGCGGCTGCTGCAGGTCCTTCAGAAACAAGACCGTCTCCTGCGCTGGAGATCCATCGTTTTTTTGGGGATGCTAACTGTTAGGACAAATGATAGACTTAATTATGGGATGTTATGGGCTATGGGTATCAAAAATAGGGGCCTGAGGGACCACAGATCTAAGTCTCCTAGTAGTATGTATGTAATAGTATTAACCATCCAACATCCAATGTTTGGTGTACCCAAAGATTCACCATACCCATGTTCCTACAGAATCCGTGGTGCCGTGCATTCTACTCTGCTCTAAGGAGTTCATTTCAGTCTCCCCTGGGTTCTCTGTTTGTCACAAGTTTCCCCTCATCAATTGGGGTATATCATTGCATATCTACCGTTTTAGGACAAACCCACCGGAAGTCAAATGACGAAATTTCCTCAGCGTTGTAATGATAATCCACAATTAACCCAAGGCTAAAACGAGGCATTGGGGTTTTCTGAATTATATCACCATGTCTGGTGTTGCATATTGAGAGGAAGCCCTTTTCCACTGGTCCTCAATATTTGGCTTCTGCAGCAGATCGATACACAGGTCCACCGTTGCCACCTGCGAATGTTGCAGTCAGTCTAAGGTGACTGGATATGCAACCTGCAAGCTGGGTGTCTCTGAAAATGCTGGATTTAGCCCCAAGTTACGCTAAATTTCAATGAGAAAATGATGTCCGCTAAATTTTGAGATAACCCATTTGAAGAATGATAATATACGGCAAACCCAATGATAAACCATCCCCAATTGGGGATCAATGTATATCAATGTAATATACGGCAAACTTACCTCGATGTCCACGGTGCCCCCGTGTCATGGCTTACTGTTGGGTGTACCACCTTGGAACATGTTTTTCTTCGAGTGATCCCTGCCAACTGACATTCTATGGGCATTTTACCTGGCATTCTGGCGTGTATTCTGACATGTAGATATTCTTATGTGAAATCTATTATGCCATTCTACATGACATTCTATCTAAAAATGTTGTCCTAGCAATTTGTCTGGCATTCTATTTGACATCGATTCTGACATTCTATCTGACATATGTCTTGGCGTTCCATCTGGCATTTTATCTAGCAAATTGTCTGATATATATTCTGACATTATATCTGGTAATTTAAGTGACATTCTAGTATCTGGCATTCTATCTGACATTTCCTCTGGCATAGAGTGTGTCCGGCGAGCCCCATAGAGTCTGCGAGCTGGCGATAGAGTCTATGAGCATGAGCAGGAGGAGTAGAGCCAGAGGAGGACGAGGAGAAGGGGGAGCAACCTATCATAGAATGTAGAGACTCTCACCTGGCAGGTTTTTAAAAATTATTCACATTGATTGCTTGTATATATATATATATGTGCGTGTGTCCATTGAAATGTAACCTTACCAGAATGTATCATCATGTGTGGCTCTGACTGTGATGCTCCATCTTCTGCATTCAACTGCTCATATTGTCACCTTGGAAATCCTGGGAATACCTTTGGGGCTTCTTGCTGGGGGTGTCAACCTGTCCCAAGAATTGTTCAAGGATGAAAAACAACGACATGCTTTTTGAATCTTTTTGAAACATGTTGAAACCACAAAGCAACTTTGCCAGTTGATGGTTCCAGCCAATCCCGACATCAATTTCTACCCGTCCATCGATGTCCATCGGTTGAGCCTCGAGTTTTTTGAAGAAGTTCTCGTCCTGAAAACGATGGGGGTTCAAGGTCACAGATGCCTTCGGGAGGTGGTTTTGGACTATCAATATCTTGATCCAAAGGAAACTTCATCATGGTTTTTACCCGGTGTTCCTCAAGCTTCCCTCCTTGGCCAAAAATCGGACATCCTCCCTGGCACCCTGACGTCCTTCATGCCAGATGCCAGCTGCAAAGCCGCCCGGAGAAAGCCATGGGTCTTCTTCAACTCGTCACTGACACGTCAGTCACGTCAGATGTGGATGCAAGGAGGAAAGCCCCAGAGAAACAGAAACATTCCTGGGGAGGCGTAGAACTTCTATGATTAAGCCTCCATTGTACGGGCGGCAATGCAGCATGAAAGGACAGAACGAAGGAGGGTTATGGGAACCGGCCAGAGTCTGAGAATTTTCTGCCAAAGTTGGAACATGTTTCAACTTCCCAGCGGTTCAACGAAGGTTGAGAGGAGTTGAGAGGGGATTGACTGGACATGACTGGACCATCTCAGAAGTCCCACGACAGGATCAAGGCGCTCCGAAGAAAACTTCTGCAGCATCTGCTGCATTTTCTTCTGGACCTGACGGCCACAGGACCAGCAGTCAACCAGCTGTCACTGGCCGATCAACGGATAAAATCATTGGCCCCAAAGTTGCCAAGCGCCATGGATTGCAAAAGAGAAAATACTATAGGGAACAAATGATCATCCCAGGCATCAAATCATTGAAGCTTGTCAAGGCTGCAACCTCCTTGTCATTCCTTATCTACCGGACACTGGACATGTTTTTCGCGTGGAGATTCCAGAAATAATGACGTGTCCGCTTCCAAACCAACTGCCAGACAGATCCCAAAGCATTTGACGGTTCATGCTAAAAATAAACGGTCAGCCTGCAGTTTCCCAATCAGACAATTTTAACCCATGCTCAGCTGTTGGTTGAATTCCCATGTGTGCATCCTCTTCATCCCTATTCTCGATAATTCAATCTCCATTTTGGGTAGCTATACGTTATCATTCTGGGCAGTTACAGAACTAGTTCTATAATGATTATATATATATATATAATCATATACAATCCCTATTATTGGCAGTTGTTGGTTGGCTTAAAAGTGGACCAGCAACAGTATCTCCACTTCTCGCACCTTGACTGGAAGAACCTTCTCTTCAGCCTCCGCTACCTTGGTTTGGTGGGCTGATGGGCCGGGCCGATGGGCTGCTTTCAGAAGCGACCTGGGTGGAATTTTGCTTTGGGTCCTCATGTCATGACTGTCATCGCGTTGAGGAGTCTTCCCATGTGGAGGTTTCTTAGAATGAGGCTATCCTAAAACCATGGCTTTCAGTGCATAAGATATCTGAAATATGATCAAACTATCTAAAATGATATTGTGTATCTAAAATGGTCGAACAACTTGGATGATCCCCCATTCAGAGAACCTCCATTTAGAACGGGAACACAACTATCAACCTTCAATATCTCGATAGCTAATGTGCACTGATATGAACAAATATCTGTGACTAAGTGTGTTCGTCTTACCGTTAGAGTCTCCGATTATTTTCCAACAGAGTCTTTTCTAGAGGCAAACAACAAAATGTTTTCTGGAAGTGGGTCAATTTGAAGACGTAAAAACAGATGGTGCCCCAACAATCGTAATCTATTCCGGCCACATCATCAAGCAAATGGTGGTTCTCTCCCTATTTCCAGGTTTCGAATTTGACCTCTACACAAATCACAAATCATCAACAACAAGTGTTGTTCCATAGGCTCTACGTTTGGCCAAGTGATTCCCGGTGCTACTGGATGTATTGACCCATACGATTGGCTTGTCTGAAACTTATGGTAAGTTTAAATAACCTCAATCTCCACACGGGTACATTCCTATTGCCATTGCTAATTCATGCTCCCATTCCTATCTGGTTTCTGGATCCCCTGCGAAATCAACTAGTAGTGGGATAAATGGCAAACTGCTAAACCCATCTAATCCCAAAAAGGCTCAAAATGGAAGTGTGTGGCTATAATTTAGTCACCTCCAAAAGATAGAAACCTGTTTCCAAGATTTTCCAGGATATAGAGGCTTTTCTCCAAACTTCCAGGTTTCCAACTGTTTCCGGGGGCCTTTTATCCCATGGCACCTTGACCAAGACCTGCGCCAGTTCTTTCAACCCACCGCATCGGCTGAACTTTGCCCACTCCTGGAGGCGAAAAACATCCCAGGAGGTGGTGATTGTTCAGCCCTCTGGCACCATGAGTATCCATGAGTTGCAGCTGAAAACATGTCACAAATTTTAACAAATATGCGCCGATGAGAAAGGTGAAAAGCTGGGGTAAACAGTATAAACATCAGTTGAACATGAGTTGAACATGAGTTAAACATGCTATAACTGGCTTACAATGGGGTGAAACTGACCAGATACCAATGGGGGATGGTTCATGGCTGTCTGTCACCATCCGTGCCTCGTCACCCCAGCCTTGGCAGGTGTTTTTTGGCAGATCTCGCGCAGTGCAACTGTCAAAAACACGTGACTGTCAGTTTCTTGATGTTTCTTTGAACTTCATTCTCTTGGTCTGCTAGTCACGAACTTGCCTGGAGAGAATGGGGTACTGTAGACTATCCCAAAAAGCAGTGATCCTGTCGCTTACAACACTCGCAGGGGTTTCCAATTCTGCTCATCTAGGCGCTACTTGAAATCCCCCAATTCATGGGGCCTTCCCAGACCGAACGCCACCATCATTGGACCATGATCCAGTTCACGCAACCGAGCGGCGCTTGCTTACATCCTCCAGCACTTTCCTTGATGTGTGGATGGATGCTATGTACACGATCGAAGCTTTCCATTCAATGGATTGGTTTAAGGGAAAATTTACAGGAAAGCCCCATATTTAATGGGAAAATCAATGGTTTCCTGTAGATTTTCCCTTAAACCAATCCATTGATCCATACGATGATCTATCAGAAGACACGATTGATGCGATGATTTCCCCCTGCGCTCTCTTGTGCGAATCTGTTATTCTGGGGGGAAGCTCCAAGTTCCTGCTCATATTGCCTCGTTGATCAGAGCCAACCAAATGTAAACAGCAGTTCCAATTGCTGGCAACAGATCTGTGACAAATCCTTGGGCAAGTTTTGACCAAACCATCCCAAAACTATGATAACATCTGAGGATTGCTCAAAAACTTCTGTGATTCCATTAAACTGGTTGCTCGATAGGGGTTCCGATCATGGATGATGAAAATCCCCAATATCTTGGGTTGTATAATCCCTTTTTAACCAAGTGGGGCGTGGAACGCTGCTCATTTGAGGATGAAGAATAGGCGACCCTTGGAACTAGGCCTGGCTGATCATCTTTGGGACCTAAACGACAATTCTTCCAGGATGAGAAAACAGAGCTTGAGCCCATGACATGTAGAATTTCAACCCAAGGAAAGACAAGCCGTTTGTTGGTCTGCGTGCATTACTAGCTCATGTTTGCTATGTATTGTTTTTTGACCGATGGATGATGCACTTGCAAACAAATTCTCCTTTGCCCAAAATAGTGTCAGTATGTGTCAGTACTCGTTTGGGTCTGTCAGATAAAAACACACAGTCACAGTGGCTGTTTTAGCTTGAGAAAATCCTATTGTTGAAGGTTTCCCGCATCTTTTGGCAATCTCATTTGGGTTTACGACCAAAAACACTGTGAATCTCAACAGCTCTTGAATTTTGACCCAAATTCGTTTGGCCCTAACGTTGGTGGTGCTCAAAAATCCGCTAGCTTTTCAGTTGCTATTGTCAAGCTATATAGTTATGCAGTATCCACAATTTTCCTGAAACTATCTTGGATATATCGTGGAATGTCCTCCCCCCAGATGTCACTTCCATTCTTAAGCCGCAGCACATCAGTGCTTTGCCAATGCCAGACGTGGCGACGACCGGCATGATGTTAGCCACCTGAGTGAGTCGGGATTATATCTCATCTTTGAGGGATGGAAAGTCAAGCGTGCATGCATACCTGTATCTATGAACACACTCATATATATATATATGTCTGTATGTCTATATAGGATATACATCCCGGCGGATGGGAAACCGCGCGAGCGTTTTGATTGTTTGCTTCCAGGAGAGTCACAATCACCTGTAATTTACAATATAAAATGCTCTTCCGAACTCTTTGGATAACTGAATTCCGGTTAAAAAAAGTGGATGCAAAATCTATTGATTTTTGACAAATCCAGGTAAACATCATGTGCATCAGACGTGGATGCTCAGATTTTTTTAACACTCTTCGTCGGCTCAGAAAACCTATGCATCACTACCGCACCCAAACCCATACGCAGCGTAGCAACATGTAACGTAGGAAACTATCTCAGAGATACCAGCAGCGTAGCAACATGTCACGTAGTAAGCGATCCCAGAGATCTTAGCAACATGGCAATATATCATGTACGAAGTACAAGGAACGTTAACATGCCCCCCCACCCCACCCCACCCCAACCCCAAGACAAAGAGCAATACTCAAAAAAGAAGCAAAACGCACGTACGGTTTTCCAGCCGTAGGCATATACATCAGATACATGTTACACATGTATTTGTGATTATATGTGTGTCTTCATAGTTATATATTACACTAGGTTGTCCTGTATTCACATACATTTAAAGTTCAATATCATAATGATTCATAGGCTACGATAGTTTATAGATATGCGATTCTGATTGCCTTTGTAATGATGCAAAGGCTATGATTGTTTCCAAGATCATGGCTCTCATCCTCCTGGTGCGAGGAGCTGTAAATTCAGCTTGGAAGGAAAATCGACCTTAATCAATTTCCAGTTGTTGCGAAGGAATATGTGAATATATGTGATATATATATTATATAAGTGTTTGCAACCCCGGAGATCTTGGGTGGACAATGTGTTGGGCCCATTTGTGGTAATTTGACAGCAAGAGATTGTTGGAGCTTTGAATCCTGAAGCCGTTGAACTCTGGCACCGCTTCCGCCCCCGAAGTGCCAACTTGGCACGTACTCTTCGATGGGCTTTTGGGCGAAGTCGCCTCACAGTGCGCTACGCAGCGACCAGTAGAGCCGGGGCCCCAAATGGAGAAGTTGGTTTGGAACCAGCAGCCCTTGTAGGACCTGGAACACATATCTGTAGTCTCAGATAGTCTCAGCAATCATCTACATATCAACCACCGGTGAAGATTGTACCAACATGTCATATCCTAATGGCAGGTTCACCATGTTGTGGCCTCAACCAGCACCCTTAGCCCACCTCTCAGAAAGAAACGCACCAAGCAGTAGCGCTTGAAGTTCAAGAAGGCCTTCCAGGGGATGGACCCAGGGGATCCCCCAGGCTCCGATGCCCCATGAAAGGCTCAGGTGATGTTGAAAGGAAAAATCGCTAAACACCATTTCAAGTGCCAGAAATGGTACCTTTACTAGCCCCCAAGAATCAGTTGGTGAG